>JAHBBA010001030.1:0-111400 GCA_018806925.1 Skeletonema costatum | reverse complement strand
GAAGTAATCAATGCCCTACCAAGTGAACTGAAGAATGCCCATGTAATGGTGGGCGAGGGCCAACTGTTGCTCTACAAAACTAATGAACTTTCCGCTACCCAAGTGAGGAATATTCTAGAGGCTGGGCTCCCACCATATATGGTCCCAAAGAAATACTTCACGATTGATTCTTTTCCGCTAAATAAGAACCGCAAGCTTGACATACAGCAGCTCGTTTCACAGGCAAAACACGAACCTTATCATCAATTAGACGTGGTCGATGATGTGGAGGAGGACAGGGACGCCCTCGAAATGACGAAAAGAGTATGCTTAGTATGGTCAAATGTGTTGAAAGTATCAATTGATGACATCAAGCCAACTTCAAACTTCTTCGAAATTGGTGGAACTTCTCTATCTGCGGTACTGGTTGCAAGAGGACTGGGCTCTCATCTTGGTGGTAGGGAAGTGCCTGTTCAAGATATTTTCGCGCATCAGACTTTACGATCGCTCTCAAAGCATCTCTTAGGAACTGGGGACTTGCTGCTTGCGGGCGATCCAAGGCCTCTAAGATTCCTTCCTGGCGGAGAGAAGGCTTTACATCCAATAATGAGAAGCATCGTCCAGGGGATTGGACTACTTTTCATGTCATTCGTACTCTTTGTACCTGTTATTGGCACTTTATTAGTGTCGGCTCGTTCTCTGGCATGGTTTGGGAAGATTGGGGGGGCATTGATCCCAGCCATTCTGGCTGGAGGCTGCTTTGTTCATCTTTCTATCGTACTCGCTGTAAAATGGGTAATTATCGGAAGGTACAAAGAAGGCAAAGCAGTAGTTTTCAGCTGGTATTTTCTCAAGTGGTGGCTTTTGCGAAGAATCATCAGCTCTACGAAGCTATATACTTGGGCAATTGACGACACTGAGCTAGCTGGGTATTTCTTGCGTGCTCTTGGAGCAACTTTGGGAAGAAACATATCTTTTGAAAATGCATAGTGAGTTCAGAGTGATGAAACATGGCTGTTGATTTGTATTTACCTGCTTGACTCAACAGATGATTTGCGCTTTAGCTTGCTTGAGCCCGACCTTGTACGGATTGGAGATGACACTGTGGTTGAGTTTGAAGTCTGTTTTAATACATCTGAAGTAGTGAGAGGAATGCTTGAATTACGAAGAGTGAGTGATCTACAATTTTCATCGTTGCAAGCATTTCTTTGGGAGTTGCCACATTCTTATCCTCGTTCTCGTTGCTTTGTTTCAAAATGATATAGATTGAGGTTGGAGAAAAACGTGCGGCTAGGGACTCGATCGGTTCTCTTAGGGGGCGCGAGTGTTCATGATTGTGAGTCTGATTCTTTTCCTTTTTGCTTTTGATAAGTCCTGTTTAGCCATGTTTTATCTCTCACATTAAATTATTAATTTTCAAAGGGTCTGAAGTTGCTCCGAAGTCTCTGGTTGACTACAGCAGTAGCACTACAGAACCGATGCAAATCTTAGTAGGTTCGCCAGCCAAAATCGAATCCAACCGAGGTCTTCGGTTGGATAGAAGACCTTGGAGACCGAAGAGGAGTAGCTTGTTCAAGACTGCTCAGATTTTATGCTGCTTCATCTTTCCTGCTATTTTCTCTGGCTGCTTATACATAGGGGCGATCATTGCTGAAATACTGGCGAATAAGTTTGGCGCAGCCGGTGTTTTGCTATACATGATATCCCTTTTCTCCTACACGTGTGGTCTCATCTTCCTTGTAAGTTCTATTTGAATGCATAGTATTACACTGATGTCAAATCATTGCCTCGCCTCACATTGCTGCTCTTTGGTTCCAATGATTAAGATCGTCACCGCTTTGCTAAAGAAAATGCTGATTCCAAAGCTGGAAGAAGGATTTGTTTACACAGGTGAATGGTTTGCCTTGAGGAAGTGGCTTCTAGATCGGTTGTTCTTGAGTCCTGCGTATTCCTTTTCGCTCCAGCGAAGTTTAGAGACGACCTCGTCGTATCCCTTCTATTTGAAGCTTTTGGGAGTACAGCTTGATGGGTCCAAAGTTTGGTTAACATATTGCTCGTTGAGAGTTGGTATGGAACTTTTGATTGTGAAAGGTAACGTTCACACAGGAATGCAAACGTATATATCAACCTCTGTTGAGAGTTGGGATGGAGTTAGTTTCCACCACGTTTCAATCGGGAACGATACTTCTTGCGGACAGAGATCTATCATCCTCAGTGGCACCAAACTGGGGAAAAATGTAACAATTGGTGCTGAAACTTGCACTGGCCACAACACGCGTGTTGGGGATAATGGCACAGCCTTTGGATCGCCCCTTGTCATTTTTCAGTCATCGAGGACAAATGCCGAAAGCATTTCAGAAAGTCAGCATCTAGCGAGACGAATGAGTTTAGGTTTAGAAATAGAACCAGCCCAATTAGACTCGGAACCGGAACCGGAACAACTCCAAGAATTGACGTCGAGTGAAGACAAAGGCACGACACTTCCCTTCTGGTTGTATGCACTCATAATGAATATCGCTCAGTTCATTCTGCCTGTCATTGTTATTGGATCGTATGTAGCTATTTATGTGGGATGTCTTGCGGTGTTTGGGTCGTTTGGTCCCGTAGGATTAGCCTTGATGATTCCGACAACGTTCATACTTGGATCCATCTCGTTGATGTTCATAATCAAACTCCTGCAGTTGGCATTCTTTGGTGGGTCCATGATTACTGGAACAATTCATTTCTACTCAGTACAGTTTATGGGTTGGTATTTCCTCAGTGACTTGGTATACCTCTGCACTCAAACTGTTTTTGTACCTTTCTCCGGTACAGAGATATTTTGTCAGTGGCTTCGATTAATGGGTTCAAAGATAGGGAACGGAGTCTTCATTAGCCCAGAAAACGGTGGATTGCGCGAGTTGGATTTTCTCATAGTCGGGGATAATTGCCACATTCTTACTCCCAACATCAACTCGCACTATGCAGATCATGGAGCAATGCAGTTTTGTCCGATAATATTCTCAGATGGATGTGTGGTAAACCCAGGCGCAACAGTTATGCCTTTGACAGAATACGGCGAAGGATCAACACTTCGGCCATTTGCAGTCACCTCAAAGGGCCAATCCTGCAAAGCACACACTCAATACGTTGGAAATACAGCCAAGGCGGTCACTGCAGAGTCGATAGATACAGTTGCAATATTATTTGCTGGTCTTGGTAGCGCCTACGTAGGAATGTTCAAGGATATTGAGCTGTACCCAAATGCTTTGGCGATGTTGCACGAGGCATCTGGGGTGTTAAACTTGGACATCACAGAGCTGTGTACTAGCTCGACGATAGAGATAGATGATGTGAATGTGGCACAGATGGTAGTAACTGTGATGAACATTGTGTCAATTGAGATAATGAAACAACGTGAAGCTTTATTGATGTCACAAGCAACGATTGTCGCCGGTTTCTCGGTCGGAGAGTTTGCCGCGCTGTACTTTGCTGGAGCAATCTCTTTCAAGGACGTCCTAAACCTTGTTCGAGTCCAGTGCGAAGAGTTCGCCAAGTTACAAACAAGATCTGCTCTCTGCAACATAAGAGGTCTTGTACGCAAAGATGTTGAATTGCTTTGCAAGCGTTTCCGTTGCTCAATTGCAAATGTAATAAGCGACCACAGCCACAGCCCTGATGAAAGGAAGAGGAATGTCTTTGTCTGTGGTGGAACCTCACATAGTATCGACCTCATTGTCAGCTACGTGAACGGACTTGGAAAGAACGACGCTGAAGGTCTTGAAGAAGGAAGGAGGAGCCAGATCTCCGCAAAGAAGCTCCCTGTCAAGACGGCAAATCGTACGTTTCTTTGTTACTTATTTTTCAATCATCCTTTCGCTTTTGTAACACAGCCATCCTCTGACACCATGCCCTTCATTCAAATTTCTTGCTCCACAGATACAATGTTGATGATGCCTGCAGTTAATGAATTTAGGCGTGCATTAGCAAGGACTGGCATACAGATGCCACGACATCACCTTGTATATTCCAACGTGACAGGGCGCCCGTACCAATCTGTAGCGGAAATTCGAAAACTGTTGCCTTTGCAGATGACCAAACCAGTGCAGTGGCAGGCGACCATCGAACACATACATTTCAAAGAAGGGTGTAATAGATTTGTTGAGTGCGGTGCAATGAGGAGCCAGTCTGCTATGGTCAAATTGATCTTAGCTGATCATCAAGATCTCAAATTCTACTCGAGCGACGACCCGGAGAAATGAAGTAAACATTATATTCCCACGCGTTGTAGAAAAATAAGGACACCTGCATCTTCCTTTGCAGCCAAGCACTCCAACGTTTGCTTTTCTCTTTATTAAATATCTGGAGCCGAAATCTAAATGTTGCTTTATGCTTATCTTGAATGCAAATAATAATTATCTATCGACAGCATGCCGTGGTTTATTTGTCCATTTTGATTTTTGATGCTCATGTGGGCTGTGGGAGCGAGAGCGAGGGCCGGCTCTTCCCGTTTCAGCGGGCGGATATTTTATCTTGCCCCAGGAAGCCCCCTACTTAGACAAGCAGTTGGGTACATTTGGTATCACTGGTGTTCATTCTTGTCGATAGACATCGGTTTTGGATATAATAAAAATGTGCCTAAAATGGGAGCAAGCACTAAATCACTGGCCAGCTGATTGCTTGCGCTGCTGGAGGCTGCTGGTATAGTAGCTCACGCAATTGAAATAGAACAACCACCAATATGACGACGCTTCCCTATAATTTCTCTGTAGCAGCGGTGGCGACATGCTGGTGCTTCATCTTCTGATGACACCACTTTCACATGCCTACACACCACCTACGTGAGCACGACAGAACTATATAAACCTCAGATCCACACCGACTGTTGTTCCTCTCCTCATCATCATCAAATGGTGTTGTTGGAAAAGAATATGACAATTCTGTGGAAAGAGAATCATTTGCAGCGTTGGAAAAGACTCGCCTGTTGGTATCTCCAGAGGAAAATGGAATGCTCGCCGAGAGTGAAAAGGACGAAGCTGAAAATGGTCAAATGCCAAAGAGGACAGCCAGCAAGTACTCTATATGTGTGAATGTTGATAGAGCGGGGCTGAGTCTAAATGCCAATAATGTTGCCAATATCGCTACTGAAGATCCATGCTGATTTGCATCATCGGTGGAAGAATTGTCGCTTGCATCATTCAACGCGTTGGTAACTATCGCCTGAAAATCTGCCATCCAACGCCCTGGCAATCCCCTTTCGTCCAGTGCCATCGCCGTTACCCGTACGAACTCCACGCCAGCATCGTTGTATCACAAGGAGGCATTCAACTTGGCCTTGGCCTGAGCTCTTGCCAAGCGCTGCTGTCTGGCGAGAGTTAGATTGGCCTTTCGTGAAGTTCGAGATGACGACGACGCGCCGGAATAATTGATTTCCCTTTTGTTGGTACGATGGCTGCCGTCGAACATGTTGATGTTGTTGTTGCTGTTGCTGTCAGTATGGTATCGTCCAAGATTATCCAAGCTTCGGAGAAGTGAGGGCTGCAGGTTCTTTGAGTTGAAGGGAAGAGGTGGGCCCGCTGGAATTTTTGCATCTTGTTTTCAGACTAGTACATAGCATGTAAGGGTACTACTGTAAGGGTACACCGTGTAGAAGAGGGGAGTGAGCAGAGGGAGGTGCTGTGACATGTTACGTGTGTAGACTCAAACCAAATGTGTGTAGGAATTGTGAAGTTACCCTGTTATGCGAACCCTTGATGTGACACATAGTAGGTGACAAGCAAGGATAGCTTGCGCAAGGATAGCTGTGATTGTGATAGCTTGCGCAAGGGAAAGGATAGCTTGCGCAAGGATAGCTGTAATAGCTTGCGCAAGGAAGCTTGCGCAAAGGTCCTCTGGTCGCACGACATCTCTCGAAGAACTCAAAGCTCTACTCAATCGATCATCTCATGAATTTTTCAGAGAGCAATCTTTGGGACTTAACTCCGGAGAATGAAGTCAAGAAAAGAAATCAACAAACAAAACTACCAACGAAAAAGGGATTATATCAAAGCTCAGAGGAAACTCTATTACTCCCCAGCTCAGAGGAAACTTGCGTACATCCAACAGAAATCAGCAAGTGCCCAAAAGGTCCGCAATGAGCAGTTTTGTAATCGTAGTACTAGATCTACATCTACATCTACATCTAACCAAGCAGACATCAAGCTTCCAATTGAGATCAGAGAATCGTTGAAACATGCCATCAAATGCGATCAGAAATCGATGCAGGTGGAAGGGAGAGTGGATGCGTTTTGTCTTCCTGTGTGCCTCAGTTGCGATAGAGTCATAATTGGATGTGAGACCACGCACAAAGTTGACAAGGAGGCTGTGCTGGCCACAAAATCAAAGTTCAGCATTGAGGGATATAACTCTTTTTACGACATGGAACTACATGCGGAGCTGATCAAGCAGTACGAAGTCGAGGGATTAGAGGGGTTGTTACTATCTCCGCGAGCGACAAAGACAACCAATGCTAGTACAGGTGATGTACACTACAGCACATGCAGCAACTGCTACAACTCGATGAAGGTCAAGGAGAGTGACAACCCCCCAAAACATGCTATCGCCAATGGATTTGCCATCGGGCAGGTGCCAACACGCATACTAGAGAATGATGACATCACAGAAGAAATGTGTGCATTGCTTGCGCCAATACGTCCTTATGCGTACCTCTTCGCATACTCTGCCGGGGCTCACAAATCCATCAAAGGGCATTACAGTTTCTTTGAGATGGACTTGACACATACAGGTTCCGTGATGAATCACTTTCTCAAGATAGGATCAAATCCAATGGTATAACGTTGTATTGAACGGCCGAATGACCCCAAAACAGAAGGAACTGGTGAGAAAACGCGCGGAACTTGATATTTCAAAGATGATGCAATTGATGGATTGGTTTGTAACAGAGTCGGGACATCCTGCATACGCAAATGTGACACGGCCATCAGAGTGCCCACAACCAGTCATTATGGAGACAAGAAAACGCAAACAATACCGACAATGAGATGAATCCAGAAGTTGAGCATACATTCGCAGCTGCATCGTACCATTTTGCCAGCAATCACGATCCAAACGAAGACACTGGAGTCTACGAAACGAACCAAAAGTTTGTATCTTCCATGTTAGATCGGACCATGCCCACACTCTTAGTCAGTGGCGGAGAATATGCCAACCTCAAGGAGTTGGAAATAGAGAATGTGGACGCCACTTCAATTCCCGTTCGGCCAGGGCGGTCCAAAGCAAATCTCGCAGGACTCGCATATCCTATCTGGAATGCTTCAAGCTGTACAGCAGGCTATCGTTGAAACATTTCATGCGAGCAGACTTCCTATTGATATTGAACCATATGCACGGCAGGCTTCGCAGCTTCAACAAGGCAATCATCAAGTGCAATCACAAAACTGCGGCACCACGCTGGCAGAAAAAATATCCACGCTTGACATCTACTCATATCGCAAGGAGGCACTAGATTCACGTATTCACATGGTGAAGAAAACCTGCTGGTGACGCAACTTGAAGACTATCTTGAAGGAAGAGAATGCAATTTCATTCTCAGAAAGAACTACAACAAAATAGAAAAAAGAGTAGAGCGATGGCCGGACTCCACTGCTTATGATTATGTGTTCCGCCCGCGAGAGCTTCAACAACTCTGCTACTATGAATACATGATGAAATACAAAAAGGGGTTCAAAACATTCAAACGAATCAACAGAGAACAGGATTTGGAAATATCCGGCAATGCAGACTGCAATGATGCAGAGTCCAGTGTCCGTCTCGAGTTCCAGGACGGCCATCCAGGCAAACGTTATGCCTTTTTGACCAAGCGCAAATTCCCCGTTATCCCAACCATCATGATGCGAAATGGTAGGCTCTGCGATGTGGAGCTGCTTGAGATAGGGACCAGTAGTCCCAGTTTTAACACAGCAAGATATCGCGAGAACTACGCAAAACAGGCTCTCATGATGTTCTACCCCTTCACTGTAGTGGATGATCTAAACTTGAATGGTAGTCACTGGGAAAAGTTCATGGCCGTAGGTGGGACTAAATGTTATGATGCAAAGCTTGACTGCCAGGACGAAACACCTGCCGGGTGCATGTGGGAATATGGAAAGAGAATCTTGGAAAACATTCAGACTCGCAAAACAGTCAAATCCAAAATGAAACGCCCACCCGATCCCCTCGCACTAGGCACCAAAAGACCCCAAAGCACAGGGGAAAGGATGAAGGCCGATATTGACGACGAGGTCAGATTTGATGCTGACTTCAGCGAGTATTGCATTGATGACGATGATGACGATGATGACACTCACAATGGTATACTGGAACCTTTAGCTCAAAATGCAAAACGATCGCACAAGACACTGATAGACAGAGCCAATGTGAATGCAACAAAACTTGTGCAGCCCATTGTTGCACCAGGAGAAACTCTGATTGATACGTCAGATAACGCTGGTGACACCGCATCCACGACCGAAAACACAACAACCACCACAAGTTCAACCCAACGAAATCCACTTGCTTCCTACTCGCCTACGACAAGATATGGGCAAATGCTAACTTTCATACGGGGCACATTAGTTGGTGGAAGAAATCAGCAAGAGAGCACGAACACGAACAGGCCATGGTGGGACACAGATGGGGATGATCCTACTCTTACGATGACGGACGATGAGATTGCAGCTAATTTTGATAGACTCTGGGATGAAGCTGCTGCGCATGCCGCCAGCAGTAAAGAAAAGAACACAACGAACTCAATCCCCACGTTGCAACAAGTAGCGAATGAGAGCGGGAGGTACCTTGATGACAAACAATATGTTGCTTACCAGATCATCTCTTGCACATTTCTCATCCAGTTGATAAATGAAGGAGGGGACACAAACTCAAGACTAGGGGGCATTCTGGGCGCCACGCTGGGTCTCAGTGATGAAGATCTTGCCGTGAGAAATGACTTGAAAAGGGAACTAGAGGACAGAGGAGGGCTTGACCAGCTACTGATGCTGCTAACGGGAGGTGCAGGATGCGGAAAGAGTACATCCCTTGATGCTGCCCAGGAATTCGCTCACAAGTTCTGCATGGCTGTTGCTGTAGCCTTCAATGACTACACCTTCTACTTTACCTCCACGACTGGGTCGTCAGCGGCGCTGTTTGGGGGGAGCACCATACACGGCGCAGCGCACCTCAACAAATCACGGTTGGATGATAACATGAGACAGATTTGGCGTGAGGATGTGAAAATCCTCATCATTGATGAAATATCGTTCTTCAAAACAAGTGATATGCAAAAGCTCGATCAGCAGCTCCAGAAACTAACTGGCCGTAGAAAAATCTTTGGAGGTATATCAATCGTATTCTCAGGCGACTTCCACCAACTCAAACCTATCTGCAGCGAGGGGGAGGTACTATATTCGGGGTCGGCCAGTGCAACAGCATGGGAGCAGGCTCTCAACTGCGCAATCTTCCTCAACAACAGTCATAGGTTCAAAGACGATCCAGAATACGGAAGGATACTAGAGCGGATGAGAATGGGCGAAGACACCTTAGCTGACAGGGAGGAAATCAACAAGCGCGTTATCAATCCAAAAAACGGCATCGTCCCGCCCAGTGATGATCCCAATATATCCTACGCATGCGGCACCAATAAGCAGCGAAATGGTGTAATTGCAGGACACTTCCAACAACACATCATCAGTACTCATCCTGACGTAGACAGCGACGAAGATCCTCCGGACCACACCCTCATGATAGAAGCTTCATTTACCTCCTCAAACAAAAAAGAAGCTAGCACAGGAGAAAGCAAAGGAGGAAAGAGTAAAAAACGAAAGCGGAACACAAAGAACGGAAAGAAAAGGAAAATCTCTCAAGCTCTGCACGACATCATCACAACAGAACTGGGCGACAATGACATCAAATCGACTGACTTCAAAACCAAGGGTGCAAAACTAGACCCCGTCCTACGATTATATCACGGATCACACCACATGTGCATAACAAATGACGACCTCAGCAAAGGTCGGGGCAATGGAACACTTTGCAAATGCATCAAGGTCAAACTCAAGAAAGGAAAAAAGACGCCGATGGAAGAATTGGGAAGGTAAGAAAGTCTGGACAGCCTCTATAGATGACGTTGCCTGGGTGGAATTTGAACACTTCCCAGAACCACCCAAAGGGAAAGCGAAACGATTCAGGCTTGCCCCCCAGAAGTTCACCGCTACCATCACTTTCAACATTGTCAAAGGGCTAACCACCGAGAACAACTTCAAAGTTGGAAACGCCACAGTGACCCAAATCCCCGTCAACTCCAACGTGGCAACGACCGGACATAAGCTGCAGGGTATGTCCAAGGATACACTTATTGTCAGTGAGTGGGACTATAGATGTGCTAATTGGGTTTACGTCGTGCTGTCTAGGGTACGAACCCGCAAAGGGCTCTTCTTGACAAAGCCACTTGACTTGGAGCGAGATTTCAACGTTCCAGAAAGCCTCATTGACTTCGAAAACAGAATCAGGACCAACTTGGAACAACCAACTCTAGACACATTGACACAAAAGGGGTACTACCGCCCTGAAGGAACTCATAATGCAGAGTAAGTGCAGCTGGCATCTGCAATACAAAACTCTCTAGTGCTAGTGCTCTACAATACTACATAATACAACAGTAACAAGTTTTACCAAGTACCTAACATCTACCCACTCTCACTCCATCCATATAACCCACCACAGCCACGAAGCCCGAAGCTTGCCGCTGCCGCGTCACAATTTGTTATTTGTTGTGCTGGAGGGCGGGTGACGCCTTATTAACTATTGGTGACGACTCGATAAGTGTCACACTTGCTACGTCACGCTTGAACCACAAAAACACGGACGATGGCGTCGATTTCCCTGCCATATAAAATCCACTAATAATATCTAATACAACGATGAAGACTGCAATGATAACAACCCTCTTCTCTGTTGCCACTCCGTCGATGGCATTTACACCCGCTTTGCCAACTGCTAGGACGGCAACCTCTACCGAACTGAACTTGTTTGATGGTTTTGAAAACCCTCTTGACAAAGTTTTTGAGGAGGAAGGCCCCCTCGGCAAAGGCATTACTGTGGGTAAAGTTCAAGTAGCAATCAATGTACCAGGTTCAGAACGCACATCGAAAGATTCTATTTTTGCCAAACTTGCACAACATGCCCGTACTGACGATACTGTGGATACGACGACGATTACGAGGATGGATATGGAGATTCAAAGCTCTCCAAAATGTGCCACGATGTATGCTTGACGCTCATGAGACAAAGTGATTCTTGGACTGCAGCGTGCAGTGAGAGTGAATGGTTTAAGGATTCTGATGCAGGAAAGGCAGAGAGTTTGTACAATCAATGGGCTGATCGAGAAGCCTCAAAATTTGAGAAGGAATACATTCCGGAGGAAGATGGCGCCGAAGTAAAAGAAGGTGCTCCAACAGTTGCAATAGTAAGTCTCATAGTTGAGATTCAAGGAGACGAAACAAACTTTGATCGTGCTGGCTACAGTTTTGCCGATACAAAAGCGGTATTGTCAAGTCTTGCATCAGATTGTCGTGTGGAAGGAGGTGATTGTTTGAACGCCGTGGAAGTGTTTTGGACGCCCAGTGAACCAACGGAGGTATTGACTGAGCGTGATACAATAGTAGATTTCCCAGAGCTCATTACACTGTAGTTAGATGTGTCAGAAGAAGAGCGAACTTCTTTTGTAGGATGCAGCTGACATACAATACACAATACTTAGATTGATGTGATGTTTATGGAAGATGCAGACGAGTGTAACAAAACTTCTTTTAGGAGGGAGTAACTAATTTAGGACTCGATGCTTACAATGAGTAGTATAGTAGTTTGTTCTCTCCTTCAGCAGTTGTCTGGGGTGTTGGGTGACAGTAGGCGTGGACAAGATGAAGTAGCGGCTGGACCTTTTTAATTTTTTGCGCTTCTCTTCGATTCGCTCGTGCCTCTTCAATTCTCGAGCGAAGACAAGACGATAACCTTTTCCTCTTCGAGCGGTTCCAACAGTTGGGTGAAAAAAACAATTGTCTTCTTGTAAAGAATGTTCGACTCTTTCAATGATTCAGAGCTCAAGACAAGTCCACGGCAATCATCTGCATCAATATCTTTTTCAACGCATGGTACTTTTCCAATGGACTACAGCAGTGAAATTGATATCGACAACGAGAATGATGACGCATCACTGCTACAGCTTCCAATATCACCTGTGTCGCAAGAGAATGAGGAGGAAGAAGACGACAATGCCGAACATGAAGGTAGTAGCGCATCAAAAGAAGGATGTAAAGATGTCGTAGCTGGGACAGTAGAAGCGGATACCATCATGACGGTGGAAGCAACATCCGACTCAATTATTCCTAGCGTGCCAAACGAGTTGTCAATATCAACGTCACAAACTAGTCATTGCGACGAAAGGAATTCAAAAGGACAAAGTCCATTGTCAATATCCTCATCGAAATGTTTTCTAGAAGGTATGAAGCTCCTCATTGAAAGGGGAGCTAACATTAATTTGCAAGATTCATATGGACGAACACCTCTACAATTGGTCTGCGAGAGTACGAATTATGACAATCATCACGAGTCAATAGACTACTTGCTCCAACATGGAGCTAATCCATGTATACAAGATTTGCAAGGAAGAACAGCCTTGCACATTGCCGCTGCCGCGAGATGTGTCCATTGTATTAATAAGCTCATGGAGCATAAAGCAGACCCGAACGTTAGCGACTCAAGTGGTGATATTCCTCTGCACATTGCTACCAAAATGATGCATTTAGAATGCATGGAGGCTCTTTCACCATCATGCGAAGATAGCGCTTCAAGTGTGGATTCAACATCGTCCATATTGCAGTTTGGAAATGATTCTAGCTTCTATCAGCTCGCCGGTGATAGAAGTATACCGAGATCAATGCAGGAAATGACGACTGCATCAGCCGCTACTATTGGCAAAGAGTCATGGCATGACAGTGGCTACTTTACTGCCAGAGGTAATGCTTGGACAAAGAGCAGCAAGTATTATCAAAATAACAAGATAGAAGAGGAAACCGACTCGTCACAAAGCACATTGCACAGTGAAAGTGATTCTTTGAGTCAGCAGCAGGAACAGCTCACGAGCATGAGACGGGTTGCAGCTTTATCTCTACAGTTCATTCTGAGGCTTGCATTGTACTTGATTGACTCCTTTTTGGGTTGGCTGAGAAACTGTAGTGAGAAAAAGTCTCCACAGATGATGCATGGAAGTAACGTCAGCCCAGCAAGACAGGACGAAAGTTGCTTGTCTTTCAAGGAGCCTCCTGCTCATATCAAGCAAGCAATGGATCGCTTCAAACAGCAGCAGGATATGCAAAACTAGATCAGCTTTGCACAACTTTCATCTTTACTTGCTTTGTGTTGTTGTTCACTTATACTATATTACAAGCTTGTAACACTGAACGGCATCTTCTAACTGCGCCTGCATAAGCTTTGTGATAGAGTGTGCGAAGAGTTTAGATTACACACATTGGGACTTAACTAGTAAGTAAGTAGTGGTGAGCTTCAAGTAGAAGAGAATTGGATATTATAATAAAATTATCTGCTTTGAGTTCCTCTTCCAAAGACATTGCTCAAGCACAAAAGTACGAGCATACTCCTACCTACTGCACAACAACACAGATGGACTGCTTGTGAAGGGGAGACGCATCAATAGACAATTTAAAGGTGTCCGATGATGGGGAGGTCTGCGTCGTATCCAAGAGGCACGATCTCCTCGTGGACCATAAGTCCGAGGATTCCGAACATGGCGGCACGTCCGTTGTTGAGCTCGATGGCACGCTTCTGAAGCTTGGTCTCTTCATCAAAGTCATCCCATCCGAAGTCAATGTATCCGTTACGGAAGTCACCAACGTGTTCGTTTCCGGTTCCGGGAACATCACGCATGAAGGCGATCTCCAACCATCCAATGAAGGCGATGATCTGGCCTTGTCCCTCGAAGGGGATGGAGTCAGGTCCGATCAAGGCGGCAACACCGTTGGGGAAGGAGTCGAAGGCGTTTCCGGCGTAGTCGATGTTTCCGGGGAGGTGGATTCCGGCACGGGTGACGATCTGGCCAAGGAAGGCAAGCTGAGCGATACGTCCGTGCTTGATCTCAACGTAACGGAGACGGTCGAAACGTTCCTGGGTAACGTCTCCGGAGAGCAGGCCGAAGGGATCGAAGAATCCAAGAGGAGGCTGGACTCCAAGCTCATCCTCGAAGGCGTTCAAGGCGGTGGTGGCGGCCTTGTTCTGGGCAGGGGCGAAAGCGGCGGCAGAGCCGATAAGGGCAGCGATGATGGCAGACTTCATGTTGGAATATATTTTGATATTATGAGCATATCATGAAGGTGTCGGTGTGAGGTCGGTGGGAAAAAATCGCAAATCTTTGATTGCCTTCAAGTTCAACAAGATCTTGGGGTCCCTCTAAACTATGGTTTTGACTACCCTTTTGTTATTAGATAATGAATTAGAAAAAATAGATAAAGGTCTACTATTTACAAATACGCAGGTTTTGACCCTAACTCGTGGAGGTCCTCACTTCACAAAAACCCCATCAAAAGCCACAAAAAGCCCACGTGTTCTGACTTCAAGATCCTGGGGATTTATTCCGGCTGCCGGCATCGTTCCAAGTAAGAAGAAAATTCTTGCTACCAGACACACACGCACGTACTTTTTGTAGGTATTGTAGTTGTTCCCAGATTGTTCCCAGAGAGTAGCGACTAAAATAATCTATCTATCGTTCCGAGGCGGGTGCTGGGCTACATATCCTTCTCGGCTTTAATCGAATCTGGATCGATGATCCGTTGGTGCACCTGAATGCTGGAGACGAACATTTTCTGAGATCGTTTGGAAATCTAACCAGATTTCTTTATGAATCAACTTGAGTAGTGATGAAATTGATACTAACTGCATAACTTATCTTAGCTGGCAGCTCAGCGTCCCCGTTTTTGCGACACACTTTTGAGCCTCCAACGCATACACGAACCTACATCAAAAGTGGCTCTTGATTTAGCACATCATGTACAGGTCCTCAAAAGGCCCTTGTTTGACAGGAGTTTGCAGTCAGCACACTTGACCATCTAGGAGTACGTGAGAAGATCAGTCTCTGTCATCTCCCAATCTCTTTCCTCAGTGCAGTGGAGAATAGTATCTTATATCATTACCGGGCTTTTCTCTTCGTATTCGATCGATATCATTTACGAGTGATCGGATGCGGATGAGTGGCAAATGTCCATGCCCTTTCTTTCAATCACACACAACTTGACTTCAAGCGAGCCCATCTTTCTTTGCTTTGGATAGATGACAATCCAACTACTATCCTGCTATGTATTCTTATCACTATCTGACAGAGACATAAATGACGTTTGAGTGCTAATCATTCCCTCTCGGCTGTCAATCACCATGGTCACTGGGCCATCATTCACTAATCCCACATCCATCATCTCTCCAAATTTACCATCAAATATCTTTGACGGTTCATAGTCATCTCGCAGCATATCCAAGAATTTATTGTACATCTCACGTGCCTCAACATTTTTCATTGCAAGTTTATAATCTGGTTGATTCTTCTTGCTCAAAGTTCCATATAATGTAAACTGACTGACACATAGCATTTCGTACCCCTTTTGTTTTATATGCTGCCTCCAAGGTGCTCCGTTATCGTTCTCCCACAGCTTAATCTTTAACAGTCGGTTGGCACAAAATTGCAAATCTGATTCCGTATCTTCGTGGTGTAGACCCACAAGAGCTAACGTTCCAGGCCCTATTGCTGACACTTGCTTTTGATCGACAGTAACTGACGCTGATTTAACTCGTTGGATGACTATTCGCATGGCTGATGTTGTGCAGGTATTGGCCAACAGGAGAAATAATAAGCATGTAGTGACGACGAGATTCTTTGATAGCCGAATGAGAGGAGAGAGCAACATAAGGAGACTCAGTGATGTCAATTCACAGAGGGCAGCTGCGATTGTTGGGACGCTTTGTTCAATTCTTCTTCGTGCTGATACTTGGCAGAGAGGAGTTTGACATCAACTCATGCAATGCAGCCATCAATCAAAGCAACAAGCCAATAAATGTCAAAAATGCAGCAAGCAAAGAGCAAAGAAAAGGGCGCGGCGGCAAATAAAAGGCGCCTCAGATACCTAACGATTAAAGTACAAGTAATCGTTGTGTATTATTGGTATCTTGTTAGGTAGGTAGGTGCCCAATCACAATCCAAAATCCACCATCCACCATGTCAAAAGAAGTAAGCACACCGCACACTCCACTGCAACCATCATTGATTCACCAGCAAGAGGCGCACAGTGGAGGCGGAAGCAAAGCGATCATCTCCCTGAAGCTTACTTAGAATAGGAGAGTGTGAGCCAGACGGTGAAGAAGATATTCACCATCTGCATTGGCCCAACCTACATCAGCTTCAATGCAATAGAAACATGGCGACTTCAACATTGTTGAAACCTTTCATTGCAAAGTCAACGAAAGACTGTTTGGTGGCGAACATCAAGCAAGGGCGCAGACACACACTCATCAACCCTGTGACTGCGAAACCACAAAATTATTACTATCATCAAACACAATCAACCGAACTCCAACATGCACTTGAATGCGCAACACAAGCGCAAGCATCATGGGCATCAGAATCACCCGGGCATCGCGCATCTATACTTCGAACTGCATCTACCATTATGTCGCAAAATAAAGAATTGTTGAGTGAAATGGAGACTTCCGACACTGGACGTGTCATTAGAGAAACAAAATACGACGTAGACGAAGGTGCAGAATGCTTGAATTACTATGCAGGTCTGGCAAATACATTGGGTGGAGAAATGTACAAACTACCGGGAAGCAGTTTAGGATACACTTTACGTGAACCGCTCGGGGTGACAGTAGGAATTGGTGCATGGAATTACCCACTACAGGGTGCTCTTTGGAAGTCAGTACCTGCGCTAGCATTTGGCAATAGTATGATATTTAAACCATCTGAGTATACTCCATCAACAGCACTCTGGCTAGCTGAATGTTACGCCGAGGCTGGAGTTCCAGAAGGCGTATTTCAGGTAGTGCTGGGAGATGGACAAGTGGGCGAGGAGTTGGTCCAGTCAGATTTGGTCTCAAAGATATCCTTCACTGGATCAGCCGAAGTTGGCAGAAGAGTCTATGAAACGGCAGCTCGAGGGATGAAAAATGTCACTATGGAACTGGGTGGAAAGTCTCCTTTAATTATATTCGATGATGCAGATCTGGAGAATGCTGTATCGGCATCATTGCTTGCGAATTTTTATTCTAACGGTCAAGTGTGTAGCAATGGAACAAGAGTCTTTGTTCACGAATCAATAATAGAGGAGTTTGTCGACAGATTGGTTGAAAGAACAAAGAAATTGCGTATTGGAGATCCAAGAGATGTCAACACTGATATTGGACCAATGGCACACTATGATCAATTTGAAAAGGTACTGACATATGTTGACATTGGCGTCAAGGAAGGTGCAACGCTCCTGCATGGAGGCAAAAGAGTAAATGATCTTCCTGAAGAATTGAGAGAGGGTTACTTTTTATCACCTGCAATATTCACAAACTGCACAGACGACATGACAATCTGTAAACAAGAAGTGTTTGGCATGTTAATGTCTATTCTTTCTTTCACATCAGAAGAAGAAGTTATTTCACGTGCTAACAACACAGAATTTGGGTTGGCTGCAGGGGTCTTCACCAGAGATATCCAACGTGGTCATCGAGTAGTTGGCAACTTACAAGCTGGAGTCACGTGGATCAATAACTACAACTTAGCCCCAATGAATCTTCCGTGGGGTGGAGTTAAGTACAGCGGCATAGGAAGAGAGAATGGCACTGGTGGAGTAGAGTCTTGGACACAGCTCAAAAGTGTTTACGTCGAGATGGGAAACGTTGAATGTGATTATCCTAAATGAGTTATATATCAATGAATAGCAATTTATTGCGTTTATGCACTTTGGGAAGTCTAAATGGATGTTCTCTTCACCACAATCAAGAGAGGATTCTTCGTATCTTCCAACCAAGCATCTGACGGCATTGACGATATCTTTTCAAAAAACTCATCAGCCTTCAGCATCAGCCTGATATGAACCCGACCCAAGGAACTCAATTCATGTATGAACGCAGTAGATGATTGCGTCACGATTCGATTACCTCTGACTTTATCTTCACGACTGAATTTACGGACTTCTGCAGGACTGTATTCTCCAAAGAATGGTTCCATCAGCACACTTTCTACTTGGCAGGCAATCGGTCCATCGGATTGCTTCGGTCCATAGAAAGTGCTGACAAGGAAGAATTTGTATTTCTGTTGATCATCAAGATGAGTATCAGGATAAGACATTGTATATAACAAACACGACACAACCCTTTCACAACGCTTACCTTCTCCTTCTTGACTTTGCTCTTTTTATCACCTCCGCCTTTGACAATATTGAACACCTTATTCTCATTCCCAGGACTAATCTTACACAGAACAACAATCTCCTTGCCGTAATGTTGCTCATACAACACACGATTATGACGTAGCGACTGCATCAGTGCTTTGAATTCAGAAAATGAGAGATTTCCAGAAAGACCACTTTTACCGCTGTTTGCATTTGAATTGGGTGTGATATTCCTCGAACTTGCACTTGAGATGGCAACTTGTGCAACACTAGATGAAACTATCTTGTTGCTAAAATCGGCAGGCGACTCGGTGAGGTCAATAGCATCATCCTGATCTTTGCTTTCATTAATCCCACTCTTGGACAAACTTTTTGCCAGAGATGCTGTAGAAGTTGAACTGGATTTACTCGTCTGAGATGGCCGCAAAGAAGCGTATGGATTAGTCTTCTGTTGCTGTGGTTGTGGCTGTGATTGTTGCCGCTGCTGATTCGCGGAAGCATATGGATTGCTGACCTGCTGCTGCTGCGGCTGCTCTTGTTGTTGCTTCTGCTGATATGGGTTTTTATTATGCATTGTTGTTTGCTGAGTAGTTGTGTTGTTCTGGTTGGAACGCTGATATGGATTGCTAGGAGCTGCCCTGTTTTGTTTCGGATATGCATCTAATGTAGTTTGTCTCAAGCTTCCCGCTGCTCGAGAAGTGGAAGAATTGTTCGTACTTCCATTTTGGAAGCTTCTATTTTGAGTTGCACTCGTGTTGTTATTTGTAGCTAGATTTTGAGTACGACCATCTGTAGCATGATTGGGTGTGATTACCGGCAAAGTCTGATTTGGAAGAACTGGATGTTGAGGAGGAGGAGGAACAACAAGTGGTGGAGGCGCACGTGGCGCTGTTACATCCCCACTCTCTCCTTCTCCCTCATCGGCTTCCTCTTCATCTCCCATTAGAGGATTCCAAATGAGTGCCTTTATGGTAGGATCCACACCCAATCCCTTCTCACGCTGTGCCTTCTCTCGTGCCTTGGTCCAAACGTCTCTCCAAGAAGGAACTTGTCCCCCGATCACAAATGCATTCTCATCACTGAGTTGAAGCAGACCGAATCGAATTTGAATTGGCCCATGAAGCAGTATTTTCGTGCCTGGTACAGATGCTGTAGAAAGATTTGTAATTGGTGATGCTTCCATGGCATAAATGATGACATCATTCTCCTGGTCATTGACATTATTATTTGCAGGTGGAGAGGCACGTCCATTGGAATAATATCCATCTGAAAATACCAGTTTGAGACAACGCCACTTCTCACTTCGATTTCCTTGTCCATAATTATTGTTGCCATTATTATTGTTGTTACCATTGTTCGATGCAGCGAGATTATTATTGCCTCCCATGGAAGCCAATTGTTGCTCTGAATTCATGGTTGCATCAATAACTTCTTCCAGTTGAATCATGAGTTGAAATTGTTGAGGAAGGCATACTTTGCTACTTTGGTGTCTTCCGCTGTTATTGGTTGCATTGCTGTTGTTGTTGTTATTGCTCATTTTTGACTGAGCAATCGCCCGTCGAAGCTGCATTGCCGCAGTAACAGTAGTACTATCATTGGATGCATCATTGGATGGCTCACGAATGACATTGCGCAAATCAGAATGACGAATTTGGTCCCATATGCCATCCGATTCCACCTGTTCGATGGAGGCGCCGCTGCCATTGCTGCCACCACCATTATTGGCTTCACGAATATGACGAAGGCATCGACTCAGCCAGGTGATGGAGGGTGACACGCCTGCCTCTTTTTCTAGTCGGTCACGTACTTGATTGAGTGACGACATTGCTCCTTTCTCTAGTTACTCTGAGATGGCAACAGGCGTTATTGTTGCGTGTAGATGAGCCGAAGGCTAGAGGCTAGAGAGTGCTGCCAATAACGAACACACATCGATCATGATCATTATTGCTTATTGCGAGCTCAAAGGAGAAGAGTAAGTATCTAAGAGTACTTATGTACCTATCTAAGATACTTAGAATAGAGGTACGTAACGTACAGGTACAAGATACGGCCCCTTTCTCCTCCGCGGTCTCTCTCGCAAATTAGCTGGGCACACAAAACCGTCCAACGGCTTAATTTACTTGGTCCAACGCTCCACTTTTGCGAATGTTTATCAACCAACGCGCGTTCAACTCCCACTGTCTACAGATGCTGTCCACAAAAAGAAGAAGACATCCACAAAACTCATCATCATTGAGCGAGCATAAGTACACACTTTTAAAAGTAACATCTCCATAGAAGACTCATCGACCTCACTACCTCCACCACATCTATCATGAAATTCCTAAAGAAATCCAGCCCAAAAGTTGCAGTTGCACCTGTCGAACCACCCGCACCAGCCGAGTCGGCGACACAATCATCAGACACCATCGACGTTATCATCCAAATCAACGAAAAGAAATCCGCCGATCAACTTATCGAGACGTTGCTGAAGAAGGCATCACCATCAAGGTCAATAATAAAGCTGTCTCTCTTGAGCCTTCTGCAACTTCCGAGGAGGGACAGAAGTTTGTTGATGATCTGCAACAGGCAGTTGAAGAAGACGCAACAAAGAAAGAAGAACAACAACAGGCGGCCACTTCTATCTTGGGTAAGTTGATGTTCTGGAAGGCGACAGAGAAGTCAGTGAAGGAGGAGAAGAAAGAGGAAACAGTAGTGGAAGAAGCACAGGAACAGGAAGAGCCGGTGGAGGAAAAAGAGGAGGCCGAACCTGCTGCAGAGGCTGAGGTTGAGGCTGTGACAGAGCAGGAGGATTCCGGCCCTTTTGGTTTTCTTCAGAACAAGTTGACATTCTGGCAGGAGGAGGCAGCCAAGGAGGAGAAGGAAGAAGAGCCCGTATCGGAAGAATTAACACCAGAAGAGGAGGTCAAACCTGCCGAAGCTGAAGCTGAGACCGAGGCTGCTGCTGAGACTGAAGTTGTAGCTGAGGCTGAGACCGAAACAGAGAAGAAGGAAGTTGAAGATGAAGTCTTTGGCCACAAGATCGAGGTTTTTGTTGATGGAGTAGCAATTCAAACCATCAGGCTTACAAACTCGGGCATGGATCATCTTAAGAACTTCATTGCATCCGTACAAGAGGAGGCGCGTTTGAAGGGAGAAAGTGTTGCAGTGACCAAGACTTGGCTTGCAGAGAAGATGTCTGAGTTCTTCGAATCAGCCAAGGAACAAGGTAATGCAGAAGTGAGTGATGAGACTCCTGCTCCTTCTTCTGATCCTGCTCCTGTAGAGGAAGAAAAGGTTGCTGCTGAAGTTGACACTCAACCGAGTAAAAGCAGTTGGTGGCCATTCAGCAAGGCCGAAGAGAAAGCCGAAGAGACAGCTGTGGATGAAGTTAGGAGTGAAACTGCAGAGGGAGTAGAAGTGGATGCCACCGAGCACATGAGGGAGGTTGCAGAAGCGGCTTGAATCTGACTTGAACCCATCTTCAAAGCTGCTCATAAGTGTGATTTCTGTCTTCATATAGCTCGTAGGTCGTAGGTCGTAGGTCATAGTTCAATGTAGAGGATTAAGTGTTGTAAATTTTCTCAGCCTTTCACATGATGCACTCGAAAATGGCGCACTCAACTTTGATAGTAGGGAAGCTCCCGTTTACCTCATAACCACTACTTTTGTATTGGAATGGGCGCTTGTCACCTCCACTTGGGGCTGTTGGCGCCTGGCCGGCTTTGGATATTTTGGGGGCGGAAGACACCTGATGGGCAGCAGAGATCATCCAGACTGCATGCACGATGCTCCTATTGTCACCTCCTCTCTTGGCTGGGTTGGACTTGCTAGATTGAGGCAGAAGGGGAAAATCCCCAGTCATGCGATGCCAATCTAGGGTACAATAAGTACCAGCCCCCTATCGAAAGCCTCTTGTGGGTCTTGGTTTTTGCTCTTGGTTTGGAGTGGAGGGAAGTTCGAAATGGTCAAAGCAACGTAGGAATTCTTAGCCTCTCGACACTTTTGTTGGTAATCACACTTGTAATCACAGTTGTTGTGTCCGTGTTGTGTCTGATGTATGGACACACTCTGTTTTCCCACATCAATCATCTCATAAATTCAACACAATAACACTGCTGACAAGCAAACAGCAAATTACAATCTATTCAACATACAAACATGAAGTTATCAAAAGCAATTATCCTCCTCCTGTCCGCATCGACAACATCAACATCCGCTGGCAATCTACGAAGCAGCAAAAACATCAACAACAACGTGAAGGAGAGAGATCTCAAAAACACCCGCATCATCGGTGGAGATGAAGCGGTTGAAAATCGATACGGCTACGCGGTCTCATTGTCAGACGATTGGGGACATTTCTGTGGAGGCTCTCTTATTGCTAGGGATGTTGTACTTTCCGCTGCCCATTGTGATGACCAAGGCAAAGGCAATTACAACGCCGTGGTTGGACGCCACAGTCTGGATGACAAGGATGGACAAAAGCTCAGTGTGAGAAAAGCGATGCCTCATCCAGATTACGATAGTGATACTACCGACAACGACTTTATGCTCATCTTCTTGAAGGAGGCTGCAAGTGACAATATAAACATCGTAAAGCTCAACACTGATGCGGCCATACCTAACACCGGTGCACCAGTGACTGTGATGGGGTGGGGTGATATTGATCCCAGTGATGAGCAGGAGTTGAGTAGCGAGCTCATGGAAATAGAGGTGAATGTGATCAGTAATGATGAATGTGACGACAGTGATGGAAAGTTTGGCAGCTACGAAGATCAAATCACAAGCAACATGTTATGTGCTAGAGAAGAAGGAGGTGGCGAAGACTCTTGTCAAGGTGATTCTGGTGGACCTCTCGTGATCAAAGGAACAGATCAAAATGGAGCAGATGACACTCAGGTTGGCGTGGTATCGTGGGGAATTGGCTGTGCAGAAAAAGACTATCCAGGTGTCTATGCTCGCATTTCAAGTGAAATGGACTGGATCAAATCGGAAGTGTGCAAAGGTTCAAAGAATCCACCTACTTCGTTTGATTGTGATCGTAGCATCGGCGACAGTGATAATAGTAGCACCACATCTGGGGGCAGTAGCACTACCGATAGCTCTCCCAGCAATGGTATCTGGAAAACCCTCGTGGCAGATGAGTTTACAAAAGACTTTGGAATCTTCGCTGGTGATAGCAAAGGAGCAGTTAAATATGTCAACGCGGAAGGAAAAAATGGCGTCATACGCATGGAAGCAGATGGAAAGTCAACATTGAAATCAGAAAAGATCAAGGTTGACAAGTCTGACGAACGATTCAGAGTTTC
Source organism: Skeletonema costatum (assembly GCA_018806925.1). Taxonomy (NCBI): domain Eukaryota; phylum Bacillariophyta; class Thalassiosirophyceae; order Thalassiosirales; family Thalassiosiraceae; genus Skeletonema; species Skeletonema costatum. The sequence continues at coordinate 87,684 of JAHBBA010001030.1, read as the reverse complement.
TGTTGACTCATACCTTGTCAACATGACGCAGGAAGACAGCATCTGCGTTGATTATCAAACCAAGAAAGGCAAAGGAGAGCAATGCTGGAAGGGATCTCAAGATGATCAGTGGACAACGAATACTTTTGAGTTTGAGGATAAAGATGCAAAAGCTCTCAAATTCCGTCTGAGATTGGACTCGAAGAGTAAAGTCAGTGCCTTGCTTGTAGCTGCATTCAAAGTTGAAACCTCAGAGTAGACGCGCATCAGCATGGAGAAACGAGCATAATATGTAGCTCGTTCTGTAAATAAGATAACATCAAGTATATGTACATAGTCAGTTAGCATCCATGATTTATCCGAACGAAATCTTACTCTGAAGAGAGGATATTGCAATGGCAAACGCTTGCGTGGGAGTCAGTGGATGCTGAAAGTCCATGGTGAAGTTGTGCCTTCCCTGGATCCTTCCAAACTGCATGATATGATCCTGATCTCTTCGCTCACAGAGTTGAAAGTTCTTAACTGATGCAACACTGACACGTCCCCCAAAGTTGAGGACAAAGGCTCCGAGTTCCACATTCCACCATGGAGGGCGATTCTGAAAGACCATTAATCCGTGATTTCTATCAGATTCGCGATCAAGGTTGATATCATCATTATCTTGAGTATTTTCATCATCAACAATGCCTCTCTCCTGTTGAATTGTTTTGAAGCGATTTAGCATCTGACAGTCGCTGCCGTCATCTGGAGCAGTATTGTCCTCTGAAACTTGTCGCCATTCCTCACTTATCGTTCCATCTTCCAATACTTTTGGGACGCAGACGTCCATAATCCGAGGACGGTTTCCTAGCAAATTGGCGGTGTAGGTGATAGCACCATTCTCTTCTTCAACCATTACAGGCTGCACATTAGGATATAACCCTTCGACCTCCGAATTATTTGCAATAGCTCGACGACTGGGACGAGATGGCGAACCCCACGATACTCTGCGAGTCAGCATCATCTTGCGAGACTGCCCTTCTTCTCCACTGTCTTCATCTGAGGCCCTGCCTCGACGAGACAATCCATTTGATGCACGTCTCGCAAATCGCACGAGGCTGTTGCCTCTCCTTCTACTCGATGAACGTGGCGGGGCAAGCAATGGCACGACTGTGTTCATGTTATCGGGGGCAGGATGAACCTGGTCTTTGTGCTCTGACTGACGATCGCTTTCTGAAGAGGAATTCCTGTGACTTTGCTTTCCTACCTCTCCGCCTTCTTCAAATTTCACCTTAGGGGAAGAAAAAATCTGAAACTCGGTGCCAATGAAGTTGCTTTGTAACCGACCTACTTGAATGGGGACTTTCGATTGGGCAGCAGCAGGAGAAGCAGATAGTCCAGTCTTTGTCCCCGGCGAAAGTCTCAATTGTTCATTAGCACTTCTGTAATGCATATCGACGTCTCGTTGTTGTGGGAGTTGTAGGTAGTAGTTATTGATACCTCTCTTGGAACCCGCAGCCTTAGACGTAGCAGATGCATTGTCTACAGCCCCAGCATTCTTTCTTGCATTCTTATTCTTTGCAACAAGCAGCACAGAGTCTTTCCTGGGTGGAAAGCGCGGGATATTCTGAATGTTATCATTCTTAGTATCCCGAATGAAGAGTCGATACTCATACGCAGGGAAGAATCGACCCTTGCCCAAACCTTTCCCTCTGGAAGTGGTCTTGACTCTTTCAATCTCGCACTGCATAACTCCGATGGCCTTCGGCAAAGGTGTGGTCATAAAACGTTGCAACGATGACATTCGCGGCACTGCTGTGTGACGATTGTGGAAATGTATACCCGCAGAGAGAGGAAACATTTCATCCCAAAAGTCGAGAAGGCATTCGTCAAATCCAAAAGTGTCAAAATTGGCCAAGAAAGATTCGAGTTTGAGTTGGTACCGTGCACATCGGGAACAAATCTTGGAAATCATTTCGGTCAACTTCCTCTCCTCTTCTGTATCTGATTTGCCACTTGTCATGGAGGAGGAGCTGTAAATCTCCAAGTGAACATCGGATGCGGGAGAATTCCTATTTGACGATGGAACATTGCTATCTTGAAGAGAGTTGTTGTTGTTAAGAGATGGAAGGGAATCAGAACGAAGGAATGAAGATCCCCGACGTAAGCTGTTTCTCGAAGGAGCAGGACGCATCAACGGAGGCTCATTTTGTAACGCCCTCCTCACATCCTCAAGGGCAGCTTCAAAATCTGAAATACCAAAATCTATCCGGAATGTATCCATGTTCCCATCCTGTACACTCCACCGATTCTGTTGTCGTTGCCAGTGAAGGTGCCTCCCTCCTCCCAACAGATGACCATAGTGTGAAGATGACACTTGGCACTTCTTTCTTTCCCATTGAGGGTGAAAGAAGTCTGCATTTAAGTTACATTCCACCTCATTCATGTCACCATCTTCATCATCGATCGATGGAGCCCCAAAGAAATGTTGATCAGCCAAGTGACGATGAACTCGAATTGTCATTTTGGGAATCTTTGCCGTGGTTGCGGCAATAGAATGTCTTACTCTATCAGGGGTTGTGGTCGTGGCCGTGGCAGCATCAGGTGCAGAAAAGGAGTTACGACGAGTATGGAATGGGATTGAAGATGATCTTGGCGGTAAAGCTCCATCATCAACAGCAACACCACCCATTGTGCTCAGGGGCGGGAGAACGTTTGGTGTTCTCACATTATCATTTGATTCAATTCCCTTCTCTTTCTTCCAATAAACGCATTTTTCTTCCGCATAAGTGAGCATGGATGACGCAAAGAGATCAGCTTCATCGTCCTCATTTTTGTATCGACTAGTGTAGAATTGATCGACAGTATCATCCTTTTTCTCCTCATCCTCATTATGCTCACTGTCACCACCTTCATCATTTCCATTGCTCTCATTATCAGATGGTAGTTTTGCCTTAATCTCCACCCCCATCTTCCATGACAATGTATGATATGCATGTCCAAGGGGTGAGGGGTAGATTCGCACCCCATTTCTAATGTATAATGCTGCCAATTCTCTTGCGTCAGCGTGTTCCCCTCGTGCCTAATTGATGTTATGAGAGTTGAACAGATATGATGTGTGTCAGTCAATATGAAAATAGGTAAACAAAAGCAATTTATGTCAATATGCACAACATAAATATCAACTCACCCAAGCCAAAAGCACCTCCCCAGCACACCGAAACGCATGCAACCTAACCCTCCTCCAAACCTGATATCCAACTCCCCTCCACTGCTTCGACGTATGACACAATGCCATCCACGATTTCCCATCACAATACGATGATATAGCATGTATTGCATCAATGGGAAGTGAATCTGCAAACTTATTCCCGCTAATGATGTTTGTGGATTGCAAGTATTTGGGTTGACTGTACGTGATTCCGCTTGGAGCGGTTCGTAGTTCATCTAATTGCTGGAAGATGTAGGATGCCTCGGAGGATGTGATTATGGATGGGGTGTGTCGACATTGTGGTGCGGCAGTGTTGTTGTTGTTGATGTCGGGTTCTGCCTCTGATGTTGGAATGTCATCAGTCAGATTGGCATTTATCGGATTGTCTTCATTATCTCGACTCTGGAATGGTCGGAAGGATTGAGGCATAAATTCACCATCATTATTGTTGTTGGCACCGCTTAATCCTCTTCCCTCACAGGCATCTGTTGCATGAGTCTCCCCATCAACCTCTTCTCCATCATCCGAGTAAGTGTCGTCAAAGCAATCGCCATCACCCAAGAAACTCGATTCCTCATCATCTTCTTCCTCCTCCACATCTTGCGACTCTTCGTCACCATAGTCGGAATCAAATCTACCCAATGCACCATGAGATGGAAAGGTGGGTGCTACGGATATATTATTCGCAGCGTTCTTGTTCATCGTTGTTGTTGTTGCGCCACGAAACACGTCTGATGTTTGCGGCGGAAAAGCGGCAATGTCATCATCAACCATTGTAGCTTGGTATTGTTGCTCTTCTTCGTCATCATCTTCTTCCAAACTTCTGGAAGGGGCAGCAGTAGGTGCTGTGAAGTCATCATCATCGTCGTCGTACACAGTAGCGGGCTTCTCGAAGGTGGTCGGAGTATTATTTTCGCCGCTGCGGCGGCTGATTATATCCGCCATTTTCAGGATGATGTTGCGTGCTGCTGCTATCAATAATAAAACCAGTAGAGCAGTCACCAAGCACTTTTAGAGTAATACTATTTGAGTGTAATGAGGTGTTGTTGTCGGTATGGTACCTTGTTGTTCATGAATAATGACTGCATATCCGATGTGCTTCTTCATGTTCCGGGACTTGATAAGAGCCCCTGTTGCTGCTTGCCGCCAATTTTGGTACGAAAGTTCTTCCCAAAATTGGCAAGCAATTTCAATGCAGTACGATCTAAACTACCAACGATTAGTATTGTAGTTACTCTTGCATAGCTTAAAAGTAAAAGAATTACTCTTGCATAGCTTAGACGTAAGTGGCAAACTGATATGCGTAATGAAAGTAACAGTGAAGAACACATACAATGTATATTACAGAGGTCTGAGTCCAGACCAGAACTAGGTACACGTGCATGATAAGCTTACTCACCAGAATTTCTGGTGCAATTGATAAGGCTGATGCATATTGACTCGTCGTCCAATAACAATAAGAATAATACATTATACCTACCTCCCAATTGAAGATGATCTTAAACCTGGTACTGTTCTTCAGTGCCCAAATCACCTTCCATCATTGAATGCATGGCTTCGTTAACAGCATCTTCATGTTCATGATGTTGTTCCTGCTGTTGTTCGACTGGATGTTGCATAATTACAACATCCTCGTTTCCCGCTGCATGCTGTGCCAATGGTGGTACACTAACATCAGGATGTCCCATCAATGCATCCACTGATACCTCTGCAGCAGCAACAGATGCAGCTGCTATCGCCGCAGCTGCTTCTCTCCTCAGCACAGCTTGTTCTGACCTCAACGCTGCTTCAACACCGTAACTGGGATCCTCAATTTCTGTCCACCCATACCTTGACGCAGCCTTCCGCGCCCATCCCTTTGATGCCTTGAACTTTCTCAATACATCAACCTCATCATCTTTCAGATTGCTTTTCGACGGATCCAAATCATGCTGTGCCAGTAATTCATCCCTGAATTGCTGTGCCTTACCTTGCAACACTCCACTACTTAACGATGCCCTCGTCTCGGGCGGCTGTGCTCGATGATCCTCGATAAAATTCTTTAGGCGCATCTTCACCTTGCCCAATTTGTCATTCACATCGCGTTTGAAACTACCTCTACCTTCCTCATTGATCATTTGAGTCAGTGTACCCGCACGATATTGCTGTTTCCATCGAAACACAGAGGACTTGGAAGTGGAATACTTTTCACAAATTTCTGCCATTAGCAGTGGATTAGGTGTCTGTTCGGCATCCATTTCGTTTATGATGGCAAGTTTTTCCACTGCGGTAAATTCTTTTCGGCTTTTCTTGGCTTTTGGATTTGTGGCGGAGTAGTCTGGATGAGTTTTTGAGAGGAATGCAAGAGTGTTGAGTTTGGCCTTTTCTGCTGCTGCATCATCATCTTCAGTGTTGGTAGCGATGATGTCATCAGGAGCAGTATTACCAAGAGCAGAAACAGCAGCAGTAGCTGGAGCTTCATCATGAACAACAGGAGCCACCTGTTCCTCTACAACTTGATCTCCCGGTTGCTGTTGCGGGTTACTACTCTTCTTGCGAGACTGTGACAACCATCCCATGTGACTTGCAACCCTTCCAGCCCAACTCTTGGTCACCTTGAACCCACGTAACGCAGTCAACTCCTCCGAATTCAAATTCGGTTCTGGCGGTTGCTCCTGCTGCTGCTGTCCATCATTCAAATCAATAGCAGCGGCAGCAGCAGCATCCGCCACAGCCGCCTCATACTCTGCCAACAAATCATCACGAATCTTACAAGCCATAGCCTGCACCACAGGGGTAGTAATAATCAACCGTTCGTCTGGACTCTTTTCCATATTCTCATTGTAAAACTTTTGTAGTCCAGTCTTGACCTTTTCTAGTGGATCTCTCGTATCACGTTTGCGGCTCCCAAGTCCTTCGGATTGGACCATGATTTGGAGACGGTGTTTCTGTTGACGCCAACGATGGAGTGAGGATTTGGATACTCCAAATTTTTCACGGATTTGTTTGTTGGTGAGGGTTGGTTGCTGAGGAATAACGATGTCATCGGTGGCGGTGGCAGGCTCATCGGAAGAAGGTTGACGACTTGGATCTAGGAGGTTGAGAATACGTAATTTTTCCGCTGCAGTGAATTCCCGTCGATCCTTTTTGTTGGTGTTAATGGTCGGAATCGGAATGAGAGCCGCAACAGATGTCTTTTGACGTTTGGCTTCTTCATGATTTAAAGTTGCAACATCCTGTTCTGCATCTCTCTTTAGGGGTGCCGCCATTTCAGCTGCAGGTGCACCGCCGCCGTCGTGATAGTCTTGAGGAACAGAAGGGAGATGCGGAACAACAGGATCATCGAGCAGGGCGGCAGCTTCATCTGTTGGCACCGAGGCCTCATGATGGAATTCATGTTGTTGTGGCTCCTGATGGGTTTGATCCTCGTGGTGCTGAGCAAACGCCGCCGCCGCACGCGCCTACTTCCTCCTCGGCGGGATGAGGAAGCACTGGGATCGGGAACATGATAGGAGCGTCGTCGTCCATTCTGATGTGGTCTTGGTCGGCGCTTCAAAGCAACCAATGGGGAGGATGACTAATAGGATTTGATGCACGAGATGGGAGCAACGGAAATGGGAAACGGCGAGGAAGTGGCTGGAACAAAACAGGTTGGGCGTCATAGGAAAGAGAATAAACGTGGTTCGGGGCTGCTTCGTGCATTTTGCCGCCTTTTTCATCAGCCCCTTTCTTGATTTGAGCCAAAGCCAAAGCGTTAGCGATAGAAGAGGAAGACCATGTCGATGTATGTCAATAAGTAGGACTTATATGCTGGTCTATCGTAACTGAACAACCCACTTTCTATGTAATAAAGAATCGCTTGCTACTGCCATTGAGCTCTCCGTCATCTGGTAGTAAGATGGGTGGTCTCAGGCCATCGAGAAAGAGTACTCAGCCTCGACTCCAGGAAGCAAATGATGCTGATGCCGAGAATGATGTAGAAACGTTTCTTCTGAAACACCATCATCATCGACAGTAGCGGAATCAACAACAACCGAGACTCTTCAAAGAGATGCATGGACAGCACGGGGAAAGCTCTTACTCCAATTTCACGATGCCATATCTCGTGCAATCAACAGTCCAGAAATGAAACAAAAATGTTCCGAGGTTGCCTCCTACATGTCAACAAAAGAAGAACCAGAAGAAAGTTCTCCCGTGAATCATGAATATGATGCCGAGGCGACTCTTATTGTGCAAAACAAGCATAAGCGAGATAATGATGTTAGAGATAAGGCTGTGGCAGTGGGATTTTGCACGTTTGCTCTGTTGAGAGGGGTGCCAATAGTGAGGAATGTTGTTGCTCGGCGCATGGCATCAGCTAGCAGATATAAGTTCGAGGCTTCGTCATCTCAACAGCAACTAAATGTCAGCAGAACCACCATGCAGAAATCGACACAGCAGCCAGCTAGCGGTAGTCCAAGTCGACTACGAAAGTTTCTTAGACTTACACTAGATGTAACAATATCTGCAGCCATGACAGTCTTATCAGGAACATTCCTCTTCACACCACGTCCATCCGCTTACATTGAGGACATGTCCAAGTTACCATTGGTTGAGGGAAAATCTGTCTACGCTGAAGTTGTATGCCCTCCATTGTTGAATGAGTACAAGCGGACGATGGAGCAGTATGGTGGACGTTGGCCGGTAATGACAAGGGGAGTGGAAGGTTCTTCATCATCATCATCATCATCCAGCCCTGCTGCTACTGTAGCCACTACTGCTAATTCTCCTACGCTGACACAAGAAGACGTTAGCCTAAACATCATACGGAAATTTGCAGAGAATTGCTCCAAGAGAATCAAGTATGAGCGTGCAATACTTGAGGAACAAAATGCCTTGGATGAACAGAAAAAGAGAAAGTTGAAGTTGGGTACTGTTTTGATTCCAAGGCCAGTACCTGAGGATGTGAAGGTAAATATTGATGAAGATGTATTCTTCTTGGTCGATGATGACGCTGCCAAGGACGGCAGCGCATGTATCGAGAGGTAAATTTTCAGTAACAGATGGGTACCTATTCTCGACTAACTTTGAACCATAAAATATTTCATGAAACATAAATCTTGTCTATTTTACAATAGCACCTTTTCAATTAACTTGGAATTTGCTGATTTCATGGTTACTCTTGCATCACAGCAACCCAAACTAATGATACACATTTACATGCGGTAAACGTCTTGACGCGTTAAAGATCAAACTCGTCTACGCTAAGAAAACTCTCCACTTCATCTCCTTCATCAAGTATTGTCGTGTGTCTCAGTCTCTGAGCCTTTCCTGAACTATGCTTGGAAGATTTTTTGCCTGTCTTGGTATGTGACGATTTCTTACCCTTACCACCCTTGCCCTTGGGCCCGTCCTTACCATCTTTGCCACCCTTGCCCTTGGGTCCGTCTTTTGATTTTGAAAAGAAATCTTTTGGACTTTTCTTGGGCTTGGAAGATATCTTCTTACTCTCTTTCACCAGCGTGTGGGTGGAATTTTTCTTTACCAGATCTGAGAGCTTCGGAATTTCCCCATCGGTGGTTTTCGCGACTGTGCTAGCCGACGAAAAAACAGTTGACCATCCAGTCATTCCCGTGACACAAGTTGTGTCATCAGCAAACATCCCAGCCTTCCTAACATTAGGCATGATGTATTGATCAACGAAATCTAACCATGTGTTTCCAAGAGCAGCTGGTTTTAGCTCAGGGTGCTCTTCCGCAAACTTGCCAACGTTTTCCCGAGCTGCTGTAACACCAGCTACTACATCATCTACTACATCATCAAATTTAAACGCTTCATCGCTGGCATCTTTTTCAGCTTCACCTATTACCCTAACACCAAGGACGACTTCATCAAGATCAGGAACGGATAAAGATTCAGCTTCAGGCTTAGCGTCAGGTGAAGATTCAGCTTTCTTATCACTCTTCTGCGGAGGCTTACTTTTCTTCTTCTCCTCTGAAGGCGATGCGTGGCTTGACTTGCTTTTGCCTGGTGGCGGTGATGAGTGTTTTACTCTGCTCTCTCCCTTGCTACTCTTACCATCACGTTCCCGGCTCCTTGCTCTACTTTCCGAGCCTCGGCTCTTAGCACGAGAAATTGGTGGAGGCGATGAGTTTCTCGTTTTGCTCTCTGAGCCTCGGCTCTTAGCCCGAGAGATTGGTGGAGGAGATGAGTGTTTTGATTTGCTTTCTGAGCCTCGGCTCTTGGCACGAGAGTGTGGTGGAGGAGAAGGACGCCTGGAATCTTTGCTTTTGGTACGAGAGAGTGGTGTAGGAGAAGGACGCCTGGAAGCATCTCGTACTTGGCTTTTTGCACGAGATTTGGGTGTAGGAGCTTGACTTTTTGCACGAGACTTGGGTGTAGGAGCTTGGCTTTTTGCACTAGACTTGGGTGTAGGAGCTTGACTTTTTGCACGAGACTTGGGTGTAGGAGCTTGACTTTTTGCACGAGACTTTGGTGTAGGAGCTTGACTTTTTGCACGAGACTTTGGTGTAGGAGATGGGTGCCTTGTTTTATCACGACCTCGACTTTTTGCACGAGACTTGGGCCTTGTAGCATCACGATCTCGGCTCTTTGCACGTGACACTGGCGGAGGCGATGTGCGTCTTGTGCTTTCACCACGTCCTCGGCTTTTCGTACGAGATTTATCTCTGTCACTCCTAGACTCCCTTTGTTTTGTTGGCCGAGGAGCCGATTTGTCTCTCAAACCATCTTGCTTACTGCTTTTACTTTTTGATGAACGAGACTGCTTTGAAATGGTTGGATCTTTACCACTCTGTTTTGTCCCTCGACTTTTTGATGAATGAGACTTCTTTGAATCTTTTGCTGGCCCTCTGCTTTTTGAACGATGCTGCTTTGTTGCATTCGGCGCGTCTCTTCCGTCACGTCCTCGACTCTTAGCACGAGACCGTTCTTTTGAATGCTTATGATCCGGCATGGCTATTGATTAGTAAGGAGCTATACCCATGATGAGATAAAAGGCTTTGTCAGTTACTTGTTTGTGGGATCGACTGGAAATAAACTGAGGTCCCCTGAGGTTAGCGGTGAATAAGTAACGGCAGAAGAAAGAGGCAGTAAGCGCACCTCCTTCGTAGGAACTGGTAGGAGCGTGGCTGATAGTTGAGCAATGATACTCGGCTGCAGTGCACTTGGTAAAAAGTCAGCTTCCATTTGCCCATATGATGTGTCTGGGTGTCCGTTCGGACACAGTTTTCAGATGCCAATCTCTCCTAGCGGAGAACTTTTCTGAAACTGAGAAGACATGTGTCTACTCACCGCTCAACGTCTCCTTCCCCGATTTTCCATGGCCGTTGGGAATCCAACGCTCTCTAACGCATGGCGACAAAAAGTGAAGAACCGGGCGTCTCCTTTGTGCTCTCGTACCTGATAAATGATGAAGCCAACCATCATAAATTAGCCAACTGACACCAACAACTTACTATCTAACTCTAATTTGATACAAGGATTAAAAGATGGGAAGAAAAATTAATGCTGTTGCACGAGCTTTCAAGCCGACTTCATCGTCAAAGGCTACTACGGCTGCGTCACGTCCGCAAGAGGCTTCTACATCGACAGAAAATCAAGTAGCCGATGATAGGAACCCGGAGGAAAATGCTTGTGAAAATGGATCTCCTCTTGAGCCATTGGAGAATCAACCGGCGCCGACGGCTCTAAAACTGACGCAGTCCATCATTTGGAGGGTGTATCAGGTGTTCACAAGCCAAAAGGCATTCTGAAGAATGGCAATTATATCGCGCCTTCGAATTCTCTTGTGTGGATAGATGATGATGATGATGCATTGACAGCCATGTCGTCAATTACCAACATGTCTTCAATTACCAAGGGCTCTTACTCGACAAGCTATCTCCAGTCGAAGTCAATTGGGGGCAAATGGTTGGATTTCATTGAGTCTCGCGTGATTCCATCTCCATTTTGCAGACTTGCTTGCGGAGACATTGACGATGAATCTACCAGCAAGTATGGACCGAGAAAAATTGAATGGCGAGTTCCTGGTTTAGGCAGGTTCAATATCGCAATCGAGTAAGCTCTGCAGTGCAGCAAGCAAATTTTTCATATGTGTTAGGGTTAGGAGAGGTTAGGATTTAGGATTAGGATGGAATGACTTCAGTATTATGTGATTTTGTGTTCAGTTAGTGAGTTAAGATTATAAACTTTTTGATGATAGTAGTACTTCCTCCAAGTGATCAATGGAATAAGAATAAGCAGAATGGAGGATACCATAGAGAGATGGAGCGAGGCGGCTATCAGAATCACGGCCCTTCCTTGGTCAGGTCCACGATGTGGGTAAAGAGGTAGGGTGATGGTAGGAGTTTTCATAGGCGGAACTTCTCCACTCCTCTCGATTCTCGATTCTTCTCGATGCATATTGATGCATTTCATGACTCATCTCATTGCCCCTCGATCTCTCACACCATCCAGAGCAGAAATTATCCACAGACCACTCATCACTGCATGCCGTCGCTTCCTATTTCAGTTTATTGTACCAGATTACCTCTCGCTAAATTGCGATACCATAATGCTGCAACTCTCTAGTAATTTGCTGCTCCGTTGGCATCATTGCCGACGAATTGTTGCGGCAGTTCTCGACAAACATTAAACATGATCAACTATTTAAAGAAGAGATCAACATTTTATATGATTCTAAATGCAATGGTCGCAAATTAGAAATGGACATGCTCGCTTCGAGAGATGCAAGACTTCATGGTAGCAACGCGAAGGATAAAGCTTACAGACATAGAATCAGATAGCTTCGACCCAAATGATCCTGCCAACGGAGGTATAAGCTACGCAAAAGGAATGAGCGCAATAAACGCAGTCTATCGAGATGGTCGTGTTATAGAAGGACCGAAGGTATTCTTGAAAGCATATGAGTTTGTTGAATTGGGATGGCTATTCAAATTTACTGAATGGCCAGTGTTCAATCCAGCTGTTGATATCGGATACAATTATTTTGCGAAGTACGGAACGAAAATCACTCGTGGATCCAGTCTCGACGATTAATATCAGCTTATGAAGAGAAATCGAAGATAGAACGAACCAGTTGCACAAGTTGAGTTGCACAACAAAGAGATGATTTTACATGGCGTTGTCTTGGGAGTGATTTGGAAGATGCCACTACACAATAATTCATAACTAGCGTGAAAAAAGAATAACAAAAATGAATCTATTATTTGAAGTTTAGTCGCAAAGTAAACTTAGGCGGAAGCTGTTTGTAAGAAATCAGACATTTACCGTATCAATCGCATCATGCGCACCACCGACAGGAGCAGGTTCAACATCTGGCACCATTGCGTAGGTAATGTTAGAGACTTCTGCTGGAGCCAAGTGTTGTTCTGCTTGGACTTCATATTGTTGCTGCTCTTGAGGAGGAGCAACTTCATATGCTTGGTTCTCACATACTGCTGCGGCGGCTGCTGCTGTTCTTGATGTTGCATGTCATAACCGGCTGCGACATGTCCATTTTGGTCATACACAACTTGTTGATCATACGCAGGATCATACTGATGATGAATATTCAGGAACCAAAGGTGCTCCTTTTTGACCATCAACAAATGCCAACTGCCAGCCCATCCTACGGGATGTCTCCCTCAACCAACTATTGCTCGCCTTGAAATTATTCAAGGCCTCCACTTCATCTGCAGTCAAATTATTCTCAACCTGATTCTGCGCCAACATTTCATCCTTTTTCAAAAGAGCCTTGTGTTGCAGTGTCGAATAAATGATAGGTACTTGCTTATCATAAGGCAAACTTTCATTCTCCTTTACAAACTCATGGAGAGCAGCCTTGATTGGGTTCAGTTTGTCCCTGAAAATACGCTTGGCGTTACCCATCCCGTTCGACTCCACTGCCTCTTGCAATTTCCCACTATTGTACGCCTGCTGCCACCGATGGAGAGACGACTTGGAGGTGTTGTACTTTGTACAAATTTGCTTCACCGTCAACTTTGGCTTGTCAGCACTAGCCTCCATCTCCTTGAGAATGTTCAATTTTTCCTGTGCCGTAAACTCCGATCTAGTCTTCTTCGCTGCCGGAGACGGACGCTTCTGATGGAGATAGGCGGCAGTATTAGCCTTGGCCTTCTCCGACCAAACAATGGCATTTTCACCCTTGTTGGCAGAGAGATACCCCAACTCGTTTCCAGTAACGCATGCCCAACTCTTCGATCCTTGAAAATGTTTGAGGCCATCCACCTCCTTCTCCTCAAGGAATGGTTCCGCATTATGACGACTTAACAATTCATCTCGAATCTCACGAGACTTGACCTGAATGAAGGGAGAGTTAATCTCGAACTGTTCGGCTTCTGGCTTGGTCGCATTCTCCTTACAAAAGCTTCTAAGTGCGGCCTTGAGTTTGCCAAACTTATCATTCATGTCACGCTTGAGTTTAGACTGACTCCCCCCCACCATTTCCTGCAGCCTCTCCCGCTTAGCAGGTTTGCTTCCATCGATGCAAGGATGATTTGGACACTCCCCACTTTTGGATGAGTGCTTGGATCGAAGGGGGTTGTTCGGAATCCAATTCTGCCAGGATTTCTAATTTCTGCTCAGCAGTGAATTCAGTTCTGTCCTTTTGAGTTTGAGGTTTGTTCACGGCGATCAACTTGGCATCATATCCGTCGGCAAGTGGTGGCAAGGCAGGTGTTCCCCGCCCACCACATCGACTACAGCAGTGGGGAGATGATGAACTTGATGGTGCTGGTAGTCATGATCATTTAAAATGCCGGCTTCTTGCACAGCCTCATTGATCGCATCAACAGCCTCAGCAGCAGCATCCGCCGCAGTCATATGTGTCCAACGCAGTGGGCTCCCCCGCATCAACCTCCAAATGATGTACAGGAAGGGGAGGGGCCACCGATGATGCATGATGATGATGATGATGATGTGCTGCCAAGATATCCTCATCTTCGTAGGCGGAAATTGGATTATGTGTCACTGCACCACCTACGGCAACTGATGGGGCGGTGGTGACATCGTCAACACCAACGGTGTCGGTCTTGGCAATTTTGAGACCCGGCTGTTGGTCACCGTCGATTTCATCAGCTTCGCGCTTGGACATTGTGCCAACTGGGGGGATGGAAGAGGCAGTTGCTTGCTGGGATCAAAGCGGCGGCGGCGGCAGCTTTGTGAATTTCAAATGTACGGCCAAATGGGAGCTCGGGGTCCTTGTGTTTGGCAACGGCGTTGTTTTGATTTGTGGGAGAGTTTGGTTGTTGAGAATTGGTGAGGTGGTGGGTGGTGGTGGTGTAAATACGTGACTATTTGTTCGTAGATAGACACGTTTTTGCTTTGTCACAAGTTCGCGTCATCATCATCAACCCAACAACTCAACATCATGAACATGCGATCAACATCATTCATGATGTTGTAGATGTGGCTGCACGGCGTCCCTACACTCACTCTCCATCCGAAGGAGAATATTGAAATACACAAGCATCCTTGAAATCAGTCTTTCAAGGACAGAAATTTTGCACTGGACAGTTTATCCAACACACCCCAAATAATGTTCTATTCATTCTTAGCGTCGTTGGTGCTATGCATCTCGCAGGCATCATCCTTCTCTACGCTAATTACTTTCGATGTCGACGGCACACTTGTATCTTCATCTCCAGGATGGGAGATGGGAGCACATGGACATCATTCGCACATGCAGTAAACTCCGTATTGATGAAAAACGACGATGCAGCTGGTGGTACAATCCCACAACTATTGGAAAAGCATGAATTCCATGGATCAACAGATGGCCTAATATTGATGCGTTTAGCACGAAAGATGATGGGTGAATCATTTGACAAGGAGGATGCTGCTTCGAAACTTGATCTAATGATGGACACAATGTATCAATTCGTGTCAGAGTGCAATGATGACGAGGTTCGCAAGGGAATTGCTCCGCTTCCAGGAGCGATACAGACACTTGAAACATTGGCATCCTATGACGATGTTGCGTTTGGTCTTGTCACAGGGAACGTAGAGGGAATTGCCCGACGTAAGATGCATGCATTGGGAATATACGATGCAGGTGCATTAACGTCTCTCTCGAAGCCACCACAGCTAAGTGGCCGAGTATGGGAAGGAATGGAAGGCAAGCGCTTTTTGGGTGGATTTGGAAGTGATTTTTGCTCTGGCGATATCGATGATCCGACACGAAACTATTTGGATCGAGGCGAACAACTTGCTATTTGTGTTCAACGATGTGTAGAGGAATTGTGTCATCCTGATCATCAGATTGAAAGAGTGATACACGTAGGGGACGCACCTGCTGATATTTTGGCTGCAAAAAACTATGCACATCATCCGTCCAAACCTAAGAATGTTTCAGTTGGTGTCATTGGTGTTGCCACAGGCTCATATTCAGTCGATGAACTGCGTGATTTATGTGGAGAAAGAATTCCTGGTGTGTGGGAGCCTATCATATTGAATGAAGGAGTCGGTGTAGGTAATATGGATGCATTCATCAGAGCTTGTGGTTTATAAACTCGTGGATGTACGGCTGTTTTCTAACTTATGAATATGAAACTTATGGAGGTTGAAATTTATATATAGCAATGATAGTATCGCAACAGCTAGAAACCATAGCATTAGCTGGATGTAACAACACGCTGATTTCCATCTGGATAGTCGATCAACCGCATTCCATCACTAAATGTTGTATCCCGTGTACCGTCGGGGAATACCATTTGTTTCGTCCCATCAGGAAACGTGATTTCTTTCCGGCCATCTGCATAGTGGTGCTCAATTTGTTTGTTTGGGAAGTGAAACGAATTTGATCCGTCCTGATGTGTCACTTGAGTGGTCTTGAAAGAAAAGATAATGCAAACGTAAATGTCAGCTTATTGAAAGGCAGTAAGTAAGGCACAAACTAAAGACAATCACATTCTCACCTTCGTTGCAGCATAGTAGTATACCTCAATGCCCTTCTTCTCATTGGCGTATGTTCTCTTGCGATCACCATTGGCAAAGGATATTGTAGTAGTGCCATCGGGTAGAACTTCTTTTGTCGTTCCATTTTGATATTTCACAATCTGACTTGGTTGACCACCCTGGCCAGGAGGAGTTGGTGCAGACACAAACTGGGGAATGGAATGAGCCTGAATTCCTGGTTTTCCACTGGCATAGTCTGCTGGATTGTAGGGTTTCCTTTGTGGAAGAGCCTGTTCGTCGACAAGATTGTTTTCATCATCAGTAGGATCATGAGTTGGTCGGTCCTTCATCGCAGCTGGTTGCTTGTTTGCATTATGTACCATAACAGCAGTTTTCGGCCGTTGCTGCACATTTTCCTTAGATGTACGATCCCCAAGGGCTTGTCGATGCTTACCTGTATCATCAACCTTGCTGTTAGCTGTGGTATTAGCATTGGCATCTCCTCGTTTCAATGCATTGATCATTCTCTCTTGCTTACGAAGTTGCTCTTTCAACTTCCGCGCTTCTTCTGCCTCAACCTTCATCTTCTTCATTTCCAGCCGCATCTCTTCCAGCTCAGCCTTCAGTTCTTCTTCCTCATTTGCATCTTCGTCCTGTCTTTCCCTGCTCGCTTTTCTGGAAGCAAGAAGCGCCGCGTTGGCCGCCTTGTGACGGTCCTTGCGAATCAAGGCGCGCTGTTCCTCTACCCATTTCTTCACCGACTCCTTTTCGGCAGCGGCCCATGCCTTTGCTCGCTCACGTTCACCTTCTGCTTCCCTTAGTGCCGCCTCTTGCCTTCTTCTCATATTTTTGATCAATGCCATTTGCTCTTCTTCCTTCTTTTTCAATTCTTCCATTGCCTTCGCCGCATCCAAATCGGACGATTTTTCATCGGACTTGTTGTTGTTCTTGTTTGAGCGTTGGAGTGATGATCTCGGTCGCGACGTTGACCTACCACGAACTTGCACTGACGAAGTTCCATTGGCAGCTTTCTTTGCTTTGTTGCTGGTGCTAGTGCCCTGCAGTGACTTTCCTTCCACAATGGGTGTAGGAGAAACAGAACGATCTTTTGGCGACGGTTTCACTTTTGATTCTGCACTCTTTGCAAACGTCGGCTTCTTGGTAGACGCCTTTTGTCGTGCTTGTGACGTTGTTTCTTCACCACTAGCATTAGCACTATTCGCTCGACGACTCTGCAACGGCGTCCGTTTCGGACTTTTCACAGTTGATCTGTTGGCACCACTACTATCACCATTCCTACTCTTCATTGAGTCACATTCTTCGGCAACAACGCCTTCATTCCTCTCCCTCCTTCGTTCCTTCTGCGCCTCCTCCTTCCGCATTTTACGACGCTCAAGGTCTTTCAATAGATCTTCTTGCATTTTCTCCAACTCTTCCAATCTTGCCTTTCGTTCCAGTGCACTTTCGTCTGTTGTTGCATCAGGCGTTGTTGTTGTCGTTGTTTTGACCGTTGTGGTAGAGTTGAGGTGGCTACGCTTGTGTAATGCCGATGGCTCCTTTCTAGCACCCTTGCGTAGAAATGGTTTCTTTGCTGGGAGGTTGTCGGACGGCTCGTCGTTTGATGCTTCTTTGCCATTGTTGTTACTACTACTGCCAGCTGCTCCCATCTTCATTTGCCGCTCACCCAACTCGAGAATATTATCCAATGACTTTTCTTTATTGTTGAGGATGTGTTTATTCATTTGAAGGAAAGCTTCTGCCTCCTCTGAAACGGGGGACTTCCTCCTCTTGACTTCCAATGCCGAAGAAGAAGAAGAAGAAAGAGTAGTAGATGATTCAAATGTAACGTTTGGAGGTGTAGTTTGTTGGTGACTATTCCCAAGTTGTTGTTGCATTTGATATTGAGTTGCTAATGATTGCACGTACGCTGAAGGAGAGTTAGCACCAATCGATGATACTGAATCTTGATGTGGCGATTCCTCCATGGACTTTCGTTGTTCCGCTTTGGATAATGATTCGATTGATGAAGGAGTGGACGAAGACGACACTGATGACCATTTGACCTTTTCGGCAGATGAAATAAAACCACTACGAGCAGTGGAGGGTGTGCAATGACTAGGTGAAGAATTGGTTGTTGCTTTTTGTGCCGAAGGCAAGAATTTCAACCGGGCAGCGGATGGCGTATCAGACTCTTGTTGTTGGTGCTGCTGTTGTTGTGTTGACCAAGGAGACCACGGTTGTGTTATTTCCGACTTTTGTGCAGAATGAATAAAGTCACGACGGCTTGTAGAGGGTGTAGCAGTAGTAGTAGTAAAGTCTGATTGTTGTTGCTGTTCCTTTTGCGCTGATGGCATGAATTTTACCCGAGCAGTTGAAGGTGTATTACTCGACTCTTGCTGCTGTTGTTGTTGTTGCTGCATTGACCAAGGTGACCATGGCTCCATCTTTTGTGCCGAGGAAATAAATTCTCGTCGAGTTGTAGATGGAGTCTTCGGTTCTTCCTGCATAGCTATATCTTTTGTTGTTGCTATTGGTGATGACATTCGAACCTTGGATGGTGTGTTATCTTCCATATTAGCATGTTGCAGCAATTTTTGTTGTTGTTGTTTTATCTGAGCAAAAGACCTGGCAGCCATGATTGGTCCTCTCAAAAGTGATGCAGCACCATCACTGAGTTCACTAACGTCATCATCACCCATGCTACTATCACTATCATTACTTTCATCATCATTGGGTTGAGACAATTCTTTGCCACAATTTTTGTTGGATGACTCAAACGAAGACGACAATGAACGAGAAGGGGGCGGCGGTGTAGAGACATTCAAACTATTCTCTGCATCCATGAGAACATCCACCGTTTTATCATCATCTCCATAGCCCTCATTATCAGAATGATGACGAGCGGCGGTTGCAATAATGTGATCCTTCAATGACAAATCATCATCCTCTTCATATTCGCTGTCAGAGGATGAGGAACTACTGCAGTCTTCTCTCGGGGGAGGAGGAGGAACAGGACTCATAATCCGATCGTTGCCAATGACGTGATTGTGACGATAATGCTGTCTATTCAATGAAGATGATGCTTCCATTTCAAATTCGGGATAATGGAGCGATCTGTCATTATTTTTGGCAGCTGTGGTTTTTGTCATTTTGGGATCATTGAAGTAGGCATCGTCTTGGGTGGATGATGATGCTTCGCTGCTCATGATGCTGCTAGCGCCGCTGCTGCTGCTGCTATCGTCCATTTCCCAATCTGCCTCCATCGTTCTTGAGTTGAGTTGATGCAATAACGGCTCTTCAGAGCAAATCGATGTGCTTTTCAAATTTTGCGTACCTACTTCTTAGGTACATAGATAAATAATTTACTGTACCACCACTCTCACTCTTTCCGCGCCAAAAGTGGCTCCAAAATGGCCAAAAATATCTTTCACTCTATCACTGGGTGGAACCATATCACTACGCGTAGCCATTTAACCAACAATTGGAGTCTTCATACGCCGAGGGTTGTACCAAACATACAGCGTCGTGGTTCTGTCGTCTTTAAGCTAGCCGCTACTTACCTAATAATCTACCTAACAGCCTGACTCTCTCCCAACATCAGCTACAATACCTACCATGTCAGAAGCAAAGCCAGTCGAACGCGATGCCAAAGGCATTCCCCTAAAATCATCCTATCCAGAAGGCCTATCGGTCGTCGTCCTCTATTCCGCCATGACAGTCATTATTACCGCTATCGGAGTCATCATTGCCTACTTTTCATCCTATTACGCAGATGAGAAAGTTACTGCCGCCAATTCCAAGATTGCCATCATTTCGGAATATGATCTTGGCTGGCTTTATCTTGGCCTCTTTTGATTCGTATATTGACGTTGCCCATTAATATCAATTTGGGCAAGGCTCGCAAGGCATCAAAGGCAGGTTTACCCGATCAACATGTTTACAAAGGTGAGTGATGTGGTATATATTATGTTTAATGATTGTTAGGTTATAGCTCTTGGTATTTATCGGCCAGCTCCACTCAAACATGCACATGTACAAATAATCATAACACAACAATCTGAATATGCAGTCATGGGAGCCGAAGGAAGCAAACTTGGTTACGTCCTAATGGAAAACGAAGGAGTTCACGGAGCATTCAACAGAGCCCAACGAGCATTACAAAACTATCACGAAAACTTTCCAGGAGTAGTAGTTCAATACATCGCAGCAAGCTTTGTGTTCCCATTCGAAGCGTTTGTGTGTATGATAGTATGGCAGATTTCTTGTTGTATTGGTGCGGATGGATACACGGAAGATGTGGATGGTCGTATGAAGGGACGGCTGCCTGGCTACTTTGCAATGTCTACTATTGGTGGGATGGTTATTATTGTTGCTTACAAGGCATTATCATTTTAGAGGAAGTTATAATAAATAGAAAGATGCAAACATGTATATGATGAAGGCCAATGGATGATGGATATTCTCGAAGTCAATGTTTCCTTACTCGAATATATTTTGCAAATTTCATTTCATCTCTCTCTCTTTACAATCATTTACTTGCATTCCTTAAGATTCCTTATTCATTTTGTTCACAATGCGTCCGCCAATCTCTTTTGCCCCAGCAAGCAGCGATACAACCACATATAGCAAGAAAAACCACTGTCCAAATGTACTAAAGGCAGGACTAATTCCAGTGTCTGTTTCTGGTTTAAATTCTCCCATTGGACTTGCAATTGAATTTGATAATTGTAATGAAGAGAAGGATGATGATGCAGTGTTTGATGGTGGAGTGATGCTGATTTGATTGCTTTGGATATTTCCGCTCTCAATAAATGCGCCCGATGGCTGAGCTGCGAATAGCGACGCAGCGACAACAGCAGAAATAATAGCGGAGCGAGGATTGTTTTTGTTGTTCTTTCTGTTCTCGCTTATCTGCGTAGGTTTGATGCCGCTGATGCCAGCCTGATGCACCGAAAATGCCGCTGCCAGCCCACACAGCAGTGGTAATAGCGCAGGATAAAGCGACGACGTTCTCATTGTCCAAACTATTATGCAGATGCAGTTATTGCAATAGCTAAAAAATCACGCACAACTCCATTATTTTTGGCGGGCTCGTATTCTTTGAACAAAGCCATTGTCCATTGACCCGGCCGGCAGTTAAGGCCTCGTCCTCGTCAACGGCAACGAAAGCCGCAACGAATCATGAGCTCAGATGAGGCAGAGACGGCCAACATGTGTTGTGCTTCGTGCGGCATCGCAGGAGTTGATGACACCAAATTGAAGATATTATGATGTGATATGCTTGCGATCTCGTTCGATATTGCAGCGATAAATGTCAGCAAGAGCATTTACCACACCATGAGAAAGCGTGTAAAGAACGGGCGGCAGAATTACATGACGAGATTTTATTTAGGCAGCCCGAAAGCAGTAGTCTCGGTTCGGTGACTGCCCGATCTGTTTATTGCCGCTGCAACTTGACACAGATAAATCCATGATGATGGGATGCTGCAGCAAAATGATCTGCAATGGCTGCGATTACGCCAACAAGATGCGCGAGTTTGCAGAGAATCTGAGGCACAAATGCCCATTCTGCCGGGATCCGATACCAAACTCGGAGGCAAAGGCGGAAGCGAAATTTATTCAAAGGGTAGAAGCAAACGATCCAGTTGCCATACGGGAAATGGGTGTGAGGCAGTACAATGATGGGGACCATGAGAGTGCATTTGAATATTTTACAAAGGCAGCTGGATTGGGCGATGTGGACGCACATTTTTGTCTATCATCAATGTATGAGAAGGGGATCCGTGTCGGAAAACCGCACCCACTCTTTGCCAGACAACATGATGTTTGGGGGTCCATGTTTGGGGAGGGTATGCCAACTTTAACATCGTTGATGAAATGAGGAGGGGATTGATGGATCCACTAAACTCACTACACTACTGGGGATTGGTGAGAAGGACGAGAAAAAGGAAATGTACCACTTGGAAAAAGCTGCCATTTGTGGCCATATTGAAGCTAGATACAATATCGCAATCTGCGAGAAGATGCACGACAGGATTGATAGAGCAGTGAAACATTGGATCATCGCCGCCAACCTTGGATGTGATCGTTCTATCCAAGATCTAAAGGTGTGTTACGGAAATGGAGCAGTCAGTAAAGAAGATTTTGCCGCAGCTCTTCGTGCACACCAGGCTGCCTAGATGCAACAAAAAGTCCACAGAGGGGGACAGCCGAGAAAGTGAATTGGCCTCGCTTCAACTACTTCATATTTTCTAGAAATTTCTCAATACAGTAGCACTTACTTTTATAATATATTTCTCTTGTCTAAAGCTACATCTACGTTCACCTAAGTTTCAACTTTTGCTACTCACAGCATATCCTCGTCAATTGTTCTTCTTGGTAGAGTAAAGCTGCTTAGCGACATGGTGGCCCATCAGATACGCTGTCATTTGCGTACTGACACGTGGGAGGGGTACAATAGACAAGTCTGCGACATGTAAATTGCTGGTCCCAAAAACCTGTCCAGTCTTGGCACTATCTTCCAACCCTTTGTCGACCACATCACCAAGTATGCAACCTCCAGCTAAATGTTGCTCCGAAAGCAACGTCTTCTGGGCAAAATTTCTCACATATCGCTTAACTTGGCGTCCTCGTTTGTAGGGTATCTTAGTCAGGAATTGAAACAAATAGCGGATGAAGAAAGGAGGCTTGACACCGTTTGACTCCAGAAAAGCTAGGTTTTTGTTGATAGCTTCCTCTGCAATGTCGTAGTCCCTGTCGTCTTCAAAGAAACGTAAAATGATTTTGTCTCCAACTCTCTCGTAGTAGCCTTCCTTCGATGCATTGAACTTGATAAGAGCTGTGGTGACTTTTATTGACCTTGGCAGAAATGGAACAAAACGCCCTAATACCACGATGATACTTATAATGGCAGTAAGTAGCATGCGGATGGTGTTTGAAAGATACTTGAATATGATCGGATATCTACCCATGAGTCTTTTGAAGCCGTTGAACGGTAAATAGCACAGATAGAGGCTGGAAATTAGGTAGATGAGCCGTAACACATCACCACTGAAGAAGTCAATGTTCACGACGGTTTTTGCTTCACCTTTGTCCCTTTTACCATCGATCACCATGTCGGCGAAGAGAGACTCATAATTATCAGTTGCTCCAACAACTGAAGCTTTATCCTTGTCGACGAAGTAAACTGCAAGAGGCATACACACATGATCATTGACCCGCTGCCCTATCTTTTCATTGCCAGCTAGTTCCTTCGTATTCAGCAGAATTCTTGGGCTTTGAGATCCTCCGCATAGAAGCACTCTACCCGTATCCTTCTTGACCTTGTAGGTCACATCCACTCCTTGCTTGTTAATTGTTTGAACACCATTGCAAGCGATTCCAGTAGAGTCCGACTTCTTGCCCATTTCCAGGCCAACAACTTTTGTGTTCCAGCGATATTTGATCTTTTGCCACTTGACAAGAGACACACCACTGTTTGTACGTGAACCAAACCTATCAAATTGAGTTGGGAAGAAGTAGAGCCGCTTGGACTGCGATTTTGACTCGCTGAGACTCGGGATATTTTGAATCATGTCATCTTTGTTTGGGGGTGCATATCCAACTTG
Organism: Skeletonema costatum; assembly: GCA_018806925.1. Lineage (NCBI taxonomy): Eukaryota > Bacillariophyta > Thalassiosirophyceae > Thalassiosirales > Thalassiosiraceae > Skeletonema > Skeletonema costatum. The sequence continues at coordinate 64,032 of JAHBBA010001030.1, read as the reverse complement.
TTGAGCATTTTCAGCAATGAAATCTGCAAAGGGTGTCTGGTATCCCGCTGCCAGTGGATCTGGACGATCCAACGAGGCATTCAATTCTTCCTTGCATTCATTCCAATAGTCAACATCATACCCTGCTTGCTTCACCAACCAGTCAGAACTTTCATGGATCATAGTATAATTAATACTACCCCCACCGCCCAAAGTTCTTGCCCTACCAGATAGGACAGATTTGCCGCTGGGAGTAACTGCGTTGTGAAGTGTGAATGCAGATCCGTTGGCGTACGACTTGGACCACCCATTCTGATGCGTGACGTCCGATGTGAAGAAGAAGTTATCTCCTTCCTCTAGAACCAACACACGATAGTCCTCTGGGACATGTTTAAGGCACTCGCCTAAGAATCCACATGCTCCGTTGCCACTTCCCACCACGATGAGATCAAACTCCTCGTCGGGATCAATTGGAGGCATTGCATCTGTGTTGCGAAAGAGAGGGAACCACATGATATGCTGCTTTGATTAAATTAAGGTGGCCCTGTGCTGTTGCTCTGCGTTGTCTGCTCGTCTAGTTATTTTTATTTCAATATGGAATTATGAACTCTCATAACGCAAGATAGAGATAGATATGCAGGCTTCAGCCGTGGACGGGTTCTCTTCATCTATCTTGAAGAGATCTTGCTTGGATCTTGCTGCTCTTCTCAGCTGTCGCCGTGGACGGGTTCTCTTCATCTAATCTATCTTGTTTTTACCTTCTCTATGCCTTTTGGGAGCCCCTTTTCTTGTCTGACGGTATCCAAGTTACATAGGACCAAGTATTTGGTGCCGCTCAGACAAAAAAAGAGGCTCCCACACAAGAAGAACACAAAAAAAGACAAAAAAGCAAGTCGATCATGATCTCCTCCAAGACCCGCCCAAGATGACCCGCCCAAGATCCAAGCCAAGATCTCTTCAAGGAGGAGAACTCTCTCTCGTTGACAGTCGTGAAAGGGCGATCATAAATTCCAACTCGACTGCGTACGCTCCCACCTGACGTACTATAAAATAAGCACGCTAATTAACCCTTGGACACACACCAAGCTACGCACACCATGCTACTAGAAAGAATTAATAAGCTCACGTGGGGCGTCGCACTCCTTCTTTCCCTGTGGTACGCCTACATCTTCTTCCAAGTGTCCCGGTCCAAGGGCGAGGGTTCCGGACTACTTTTTGGATTCTGCGTCGCGGGTTACCCGGAGGCACCTGATAAAGAGACAAGATGTGATAATTGCCCTTACATTAATTCTCATGTCGCAGCCTTCGTCGTCGATGTCTTCCTAACAGCAGTAACAGCATACTTCTGGTACAAAGACCCCCAGAAGGGTGGTTTTAAGAAAGACATCGTTTTATCTTGCCTTGGGATTCATCATCCTCATTCATGGACTTTTACACTGGTTCCTCCAGCAGACGACCTTCGACTTTCTCCCTATAATCAATTGTTACAGACCCGACACTTCCGATATTGAAGAGTTTGGATATATCATCTTTGGTACCTTTTCTTTCCTGCTAAGTCTTATCATTCTAGGCTTCGGGTTTGGTGTGAACAAATGGTTCACATGGGTCGGGAGTGTGATCTTCACCATCGCTGTCGTCGTCCTCACCGAGGATACGGGGGGTGAATTGATTCTCCCTGGATTGTTCTGCATCGTTCACCCTCTCTCATGCTTCACAGGGTTATTTACCAAAGAACCACTTTTCAATACAAAGGTTGCTACATTGTTTGTAATCTGTACAGCGGTCGGGATCTTGGAATTGTCCTCTTGTAAGGACATATTGAGGCCGTATGGTGGCCATGTCTGGTATGATATTACCCTTCACTTGGCCGTGGTGTCAGCAACACCCTACATTACTAATCAAGGAAAAAAGAAGAACCATGATGATTAATTTGTTTTCTCTTGGTGCAAACCAGGGTGCGGGAGATGTAAGAAAAGTCCACAAAGGGAGAAGACAGCCGAGAAAGTGAACTGGCCCCATATATGACAAGCAATAATTTATCGTCTTCTTCCACCTTTTCCTTTCCTTGCGCCGCTTGATGATACTTTCATATTTGCAGTACTGGGGCCACTACTTTGCCCATCGTTTGCAGCCAATCTCGCAGCAACATCAAGTTTGGCAGCATCCTTTTCCATTCCTGCACCCGCCCCTCCACCCTGAGCTCCAGTACCCTTGTTGCGACTACGACGTCCACGACGGTTGTATGATCTTTGACTTTTAGGTATCCAACGTTCAGGATCAGGCTTTGTATTCTGCTTGGGGTCGTAGCGACCTTCGGCCTCAAGTTTAGATAAGTAAGCCTCACGCTGCTTCGCTCTCTTCCGCAGTATAGCGTCACGGTTCTTCTTCTTGCGTTCGCCTGCCCTCACTCGTCCCTTACCACCTCCCGTTGCGGCGATGGTCTTACGAACCTTTGAAGAACTGTCACCGGCCTTCTTTGCAAATCGCGGTATTTCCATTGTCTCCAACTTCTCTCCGTCCAATTCCACGGAAGTTGCCTCAAGCAAGCTTTCAGCAACCTCTTCAGCCTGTTCAGGATCAGTGTAGGATAATGCCTTCACTAACATAGCTCGGACTTCCATTGGTGCCTCACTTCCTTGCTCCTCCACAATACCCTCAAGTAAATCTACTGCTTGCTGGTATTGCCCTCGTTCTAAGCCCGCAAGAGCAATATCATTTCCCAAGTCTGATAAAAGTTGTTCTGCCTTTTCGTCATTATTTGATGATCCATACAAAGAGGCAAGAGTGACTTTTGTTCCTGGACAGGACTGCACTGGCAAAGGAAGTGATTCTAATGAACCTATGATACCATCTGCATTGAGTTCTGGGTTGGCTAAAGCTGCCTTGTGCAAAAGTAGTTGCGACTTGGTATGTAACAGCGCCCCCGATTCTTCGCCGTTCGTAATTGCATCAGTTGCTTTGTCAAGACTTGCAATGGCATCCTGCAGAATATCATCAGAATTCTTATCTTTTGACTCTGAAATTCGAACCAGTTCACTCTCTAACCAGTCAGCTTGAGCCTTCCACGTAGCAATCTCAGCATCCGAAGATGGTCGTGCCGTAGGCACATCGTCTGACGAAGTAGGGGTCTTCTTCTTTTTCCCTTTCCCACTTGTTGCAAATCCACTTCTGCTGGCTTTGCTGTCATCACCATGATATGACACAAGCAACGATGCACGAAGAACATCCAACGCTTCCATACAGCCAGTAGCATTGCCCATCTTGGCAAACAAAAGAGCACGATTGAATAGTGCCGTTCGAACCTGTTGTGGCGTAGCACCAACCAGTGGCACGATCGAAACTCCTCCCCCCTTGTCCTTCTTCATTTTGCCCCCATTTTTGGAATCACTCACGCCATTCTCTGACACAGACAAAGAGGAAGTGATTGGAATACGTTTCAACACATCAAACACACTTTCCTTCCCATCTCTCAACAGAGCAAGATTGTTGGATGAGGTTGCGAGTAGATTTCCTTGCTCTGTACCCGATTTCGCAGTCTTGGTTAGCAATGTTAAGTAAGTCCTGAGTGCATCCATTTCATTGTCTTCCCCTCCCAACAAGACATTGGCAAGTGCCAAGTTGGCACGAATAGGACCTGCCTCCCTTTCTGCAAGTAGTTGCATCTTTTGTTTCTCCTCATCATCATTGGCAGGATCGGTGTCGCCATCTTCATCATCTTCTTCTGCTGGAGATGAAGATTCTAAAATGGTCAACGCCGACTTTTCCGCTTGTTCCAATAAACTCTTTGCCTGTACCACCTGAGACTGTGATCTAGCATCCGATGAAACCAACATGTACGTGGCAAGATTATACGCCAAATCATAATTTTGAAGCATCTCTTCTTCTTCACCCTCATCACCAACCTCTTCTCCTCCACCCTCACCATACGATTCAATCAATTGACGAATAGACTCATCCTCTTCCAACCATGATACCATCGACGTCCCATCCTGTTGCAGCATTGACCCCGGGGTATAATTGGCAATACGATTGGCAAGTGCGTTGGATAGGGTATCCTCACGTTCATCTGCGTCCATGGCGTTATTCTCTTCTGAATTAGTGTTATTTAGAATTTTGGAATAGAGTTGATCCGCTTCATTGGTTTCACCCAATCGATACAAGGTTTGTGCGTGAATGTGCATCAATACCCTGTCTGTGGCAGTATTGCTACTGCTTCCCTCCTCGTCAACGATATTAGCAGCATCAGCAGCATTACTGGTGGACGACACAATAAGTTTACGACAGGCATCATACTTTCTCAATCTGTAGAGCGCATACGCCACCTCGAGTGTATTATTTGTACTTCCGTCATTATCCTTGCTGTGAAATTCGACTACCTTGGAATACTCTCCCAAATTTAGCAACACACGAAGATAAATGGTGCGTACTGCCGTCAGAACAGATTCAGGTGGAGATTCGTCACTGTTGAATATAATGGTAGAGCACAGTGAGGATAATTGTAAATTTGCATCTCGGTTGTCTTCGAGTGAGGCGTCGAGTAGGGATTGAAGTTCGGCGATGGACTCTTGCCATGTGGTGGCGGCTTCGTCGTTGGATGCGGTGGTCATCTTGATTATTGCGGCGTGTATTAAGAGAGGCGCCGCTTGCCTTATTTATTAGCTGTTAGGATGAAGACGGCCGGTTTTTGTGCAAATAGATGTGAGGTAGGTCTGAGGCTGTGGGAGGTTGGCTATTTATACTGATCTATGGTGCCTAATTCGTTTTAGTGGGTGTTTATTGACCATTTTATGCTCAATTGAAGCAGCAACATTTTTTCATGTCGCTGCATTTTTGAATGACGACAAGACAATGACGATGACGAAGAGGTCAATGCTGCATATTGAATAACGTACAAAACGACATTATCTAATATCTAACCATTATAATATTCAAACATGGCCCTCCTCAACGTAGCCAGCGCCATCGCAATCTTCCTCCTGGCATCCACCTACGCCTTCCTCTCGCTCCTCCCAACCAACACAGCCAAAACATTATCCGTCTCTCCACTCACACTCTCCCTCCTCTTCTTCAACAATCTCAACATATTCATCGCCATGTGCGAAATAGTCCTAGGCCTCAACATCCTCACCATCCAACAAGACTACAAACGCCTCCACGCGAAGTACTCCCCAGGCAACCATGAATGGTCGGCATGTGTCAAATTTCTAACCATGCCTATACCACTCTCCCAATTGTGTTCTGGAAAACACACTTGGAGTAAAATGTGGAGCACGTATTCGTTGTATGATCCTTCGTATCAGAATCAGGAGAGTTTTTGGATTCTTTATTGATTTTGGGAATGGGTTGAGTACCATTCCTCCTTCGATATTGATGAATTTGGCAATGGTGCTGGATACTTCGACTTATACTGACAGTGATAGCTGGAGTAGTACAGTATTGTCACCATTGTTTGTGGGATGTGTGGGATTGGCAATGTACTGGCAGGTCATGTATGGTACTATCATTTATGTCTTATCGTTCATGTTCAATAGACGGTATGAGGGCAAGTCGACATTAGAAGTTAGTCTATTTGTTGGTATTTCGAATAGTTTGTGGTTCTTCTTTCCGATTGCTGGTATTTATTCGTGTGTTTGTATCTTACGAGATGGCAATATGAGTGTGTTTCAATAGAGAATGGACAATTTCATATATATACAGCTAAAGACAAATTGTAGATCTTGTACAAAGTTGAGATTCTCCTATAAACTTAAAACGAATACAACATACACACAACACACACAAAGCTGCTATTGCTCTGGTGCCACTGGCGCGATCTTGGACCCAGACCTCTTCAAAGCAATTGTACTGCCACCGTCACTGGAGCGTGCCTCTGATATCGTCGCCATCTTCATCCTTGTTTCTGATCTTCTTTTCTCTAATCTCCTCACCGCTCTCTGGGCGGGTGTGCTCTTGGGGCCCCACTGACGTTCCCTCTCTTGTCTCCTCTTCAACACTCCCATCTTGGAAGTTGCTCTGGTCATCAAGCCGGGTCTTACGCCCGAGATGCCTCCTGGGAATGCTACTACGCAGCAGGTCATGTTATCCCTGGAATCTAATTCCAGACATGTATCAATGACCTCCTCGCATACCAGGCCTATATCTGTCTCGCCCTCTTCTTGGATGAGTTTTCGTACCAGCTTGGCGCAGTCTCTGTTTGTAAGACGATCCCAGATCCCATCACATGCCAATACTATGTATTCATCCTTGGTAGCATCTCTAGTATGCACCAAAATGTCTGGCACTGCACTAACACGAAGATGCTTCTCGCTTGAGGAGAATGATTCATTCTTCTTGTAGGAAAAGTCTCCAAAGGCACGGCTTACTGCCAAGTCTCCGTCGACACGGCCATTCTTAACATAGCCTCCGGACTTGTCTACCCTCACTGCCTCTACATCATTGGCGGGCTTGTGGTCGAATGATAAGGGTAGAGCGACCCCGTTCCTTGCAAGGATAGCTCGGGAGTCACCTGCATTGGCACATACAATGTGATGAGGTGTCACGAGGACAATCACTCCTGTAGTACCACTTCGTTCCAATTGAACATTGGTACCTGTCAACGACGGTGGAGGGACCTTGGAAAAACTGTTGATCATGACGTTATCAAGACTTCCTCGACGGAAGCACTCTTGAATACCATTATTCCTCCCAAGTGCAATTGAAAGAATGTTCTGAAGTTCGAATAGCTGATCGAATCGACGTCCACGCTGGGCGTCCTTGAGCTTGGCATCAAGAGAAAGGAAGGTTTTGTTCAAGGCTGATTTGATTAGCTTGACACCAAAGGCGGAGTGGCGGCATAGGTTCTTATCGGAAGATGATGTCGGGCGCAGCTTGAGGTAGGCGCTCCACTCTTCTTGTTCCATGAGTGTTCTAACCAAGTTGTCACCGCAGAACTGACTGGCAAAGCTTCCTCCGTGTCCATCAAACACGGCAAATAGATGATGGTCGGTGAGTACCCTCCTACCATTGTGTTTGAGTGGTGGGTCAAGAACATGCTTGTCTTCCATATGAGAGCGCCACCCTTGCATCTCTGAAGCAGCATAATGGATCTTCCCAAGCTCTGGTGAGGCAGAATCCCTCCCACTACTGGCAATGTTGTCTTCCGTCTCTCCAACATCTGTGCTTTTCGTAATCACTGGCTCTTCGAGGAAGGAGCTGCCCTTCCTACTTAGCACGAGGGGTGAACGCGGAGGAACCGTGTAGGTGCCCTCCATGTTTCGCTCCTTCTGATAGCAGCTATCGCTGTCACTGAAAGATGATTCGCTATTGCCCATATTTTGTTGTCATTCGGTCCAGCAAGAGTAGCTTATTGGTGTTGCACTGCTTGTTGTGTCTAGATGGAAAATTGTGTGTCTCGTGTAGAGGTGCACCAGGATAGCTTGCAAGAGCTTGCCAGAGGTGAACGTGAAAATCACAAAATATTCGATTGTTTCCAGAAACACATTTTACTCCGAAAGACCTGTCGAAAGATCTGCAAATGAGGACCATTCCTACGCAAAATTGGCCGCCCATAGCTGTTCATCATGGTCTTTATCGACAAAAATCTCATTTTTGGTGTGGTGAAAAAAGGTTGCTGCAATCGTACTGATTCCGACAGGTAACGATTCTACGGAGCGCGCACCTAATTTTTCTTCACTATGTATGTATTAAATTTAGCTAGGAGTATGTTGGTAGCGTTCTACGCGTAGATGGAGGGGCTTAGGTATGAACGCATCCATCTCGTACACATTCTGGTTAAGCCGGTGGGTAGAAGGGAAGGAGAGAATGAAAGCCAAGGTGAAGAGAGGAACAGCAGCTGGAAATTTGTATGCGGTCTGTCCATGTCTTGTGACTTGTGACTCCGCTGTGTACAAGATTTGGCTGGGAAGAAGCAATGATCCAGCAAGCTTACAACTTTTGTTTGTCAGCAAATTCATCGGTCAAATCATCTGTCAGGGCAATTAGTGTCGAGGTTGATCATCAATAGTATTGCTCTTGGCAGAGATTCGAACTTTGTTTTGTTTTTTGGGTTCTTTTTTGTCTCTAATCCTTCGCGCCTGCTTGACATGACTTGCGGAGGTCTCTCGACATCATGACCTCCGTTGTCTCGCAGTCACCACACGCAACCGTCTTTGTGACGGGAGCTTAGGAGGGGGGTTTGGACAGGATATGAACAGGGATATCATGGATATTGCGTGTGTTGGTGGAAACGGTGGATTCTCGATTGTGGATCGGGCTGGTCTCAACGCGTGCGTTTGGCCAGCAAGCATCGTCGTCTATTACGGCGATATCTCTCCAAGCTGGTTGGGCGTTTCAATGCCTTGGCCAGTTTGGTTGATCTACGATCTGTACCCGTCTCTCGAAGCAGTTGCCTTCGCTTTGAGTGGATTTGACGGGGGGGTTCTGATGGTATTAGGAAATATGTGTTCATTACACAACAACATGTTTCTATCATTGGTTTGGTTGGTTTCACAACACGAAGGAATACTCTTGTACTTGATTATTAAGAGTATCAAAGCGACATCTATGCTTGAGAGATTAGACGGCAGTTGGCTTTGGTTACACGGTGGGGGGTGCACGGTGTGTTGATATTTATTGTCATTACCTCCGTGCAGTCCGCGGATGAGTGATGTGCACTTTATTGTACACTTGCAAATCTATCACGGCGGGGGAATACTATTAATTTCATCGTTTGAGAGCTAATGCTCTCCGTGTTGAGTTGGGATTTATGGACTGTTGCATGGGATAGCCTCAGCATGGCCGGATTCGCCGCTGGGGAAGAAGACAAGACGAGTTGTGCTTCCTAATGAATGTCATGATTTTAAGAGCGGAATGTGTTCACCCTCAAGAGCCCTTTCCCTCCTCTGCGCATGTCTTCCTTGAATGCTGCATGGGGGATAAATTCTACAAAGGGGAGTTCTGGGGGTGCCATGTTTCACTTTTCATCATGGACTGAATATATTTGAGAGTATCAAAGCAGTCAGTTGGATGCTGTTTTGGATAATGTTGAGGGGGGTGGCGTGAGACATAACTCTCTCATTCGAGGGCGTGGATGGGTAGACATATCCCATCTGCGCCTTTGGAATACTCTCATTTATTCTGGAGAAGGGTAGATGTAATCGGACTGAAGAGCTTGGCTCTTCTGCCTGAATACTTCTTCTTTCTTTGGATGCGTCATACGCGACTATGTTGTCGTACTGAGTAGATGCAATGAAATTGGTAATCAACAAGTTCGTTGGAGGAAGATCAACAGATCAGATCGCTCCATCTTTAAGATGGCACTGTGTGGTTGAATTCTCTTCGACAGCGTTTTGGGAATTGTTCGAGGGGGGCAAGGATGGATCTAGTGCATCAAGACCTGACGGTTTTGGTGCACTAATGTATACTACTACTAAAGCTGTGAGACAAGTATATCGTCTCACATCGTAGAAGTACCAAAACTTGTTCAAACACTGAAAGTCCTTTCTTTGTCACATCACGTCTATGTGGAGGTGAAAGTCAAGTGTCTGGCGGATGGACTCATCGCGACACTTTGGAGAAAGGCTTCCCTCACTATGGCATTCCATCTGATGTCATAGTTTGCGTCGCAATGGAAGAATGACGCAATGAGCAGATTGTCTCAGCGGATTGATTGTGCTGATTGATTCGGCATGTGCGACTATGTTGTCGTACTGAGTAGATGCAATGAAATTGGTAATCAACAAGTTCGTTGGAGGAAGATCAACAGATCAGATCGCTCCATCTTTAAGATGGCACTGTGTGGTTGAATTCTCTTCGACAACGTTTTGGGAATTGTTCGAGGGGGGCAAGGATGGATCTAGTGCATCAAGACCTGACGGTTTTGGTGCACTAATGTATACTACTACTAAAGCTGTGAGACAAGTATATCGTCTCACATCGTAGAAGTACCAAAACTTGTTCAAACACTGAAAGTCCTTTCTTTGTCACATCACGTCTATGTGGAGGTGAAAGTCAAGTGTCTGACGGATGGACTCATCGCGACACTTTGGAGAAAGGCTTCCCTCACTATGGCATTCCTTCTGATGTCATAGTTTGCGTCGCAATGGAAGAATGACGCAATGAACAGATTGTCTCAGCGGATTGATTGTGCTGATTGATTCGGCATGTTCTCGCGGGGACAAGATAGGTTTAATCCTCTCATGTTGCTGATGACTCGGGAGAATTTTATTCTCACGGGGACGCAGCCTGGAATTGGATAGAATACCCAATTCCTAATAGACTAGGGAATGATGGCACATCAAGCGGAAGGTCTAATGGGGGTTCCAGTCTCCCTCCATGCACTTCGTCACCGGGGACAAGTAGACCTCCTGCAAGAGATTGCACGTACTTCAGCGATCTCTACGGTGATGCCACATTATGTATTTATATATATGAGTTACTCTGGGGGATAGAGTAACAGCTACCAGGGAAGATATGTACAGGTCCAAGTTCGGTGATCTCTCCAGCGGTGTATGTTTGCAATTAAGATGACCAAGTTCTTCGTCAGAGGAACTCTCTGAAGGACCACGCAAGTGATCAAGTTAATGTCACCCAAGTGGTTTTCTGCGTTGTCTAGAGGCAAACAGCTGGATGAAGGACACCCTAACAAATGGAGAAGTATCTGTAGTCTCTGCCAATTACCAAAGAAATGAACATTCAGACTCGTGGGAGTTAATTTCTTCAGCCCAGGTTCGGATAGATATTAGATGATTCGAATGCTGAGGCTAAAAAACTACATCACACTGTAGACTGTAATGCAGTGTGATGGGTGTCGCTGTTTCCTACGCTCTTGGAGGCTGTACCGAGCACAGCCGGGGATGGATGAGCAATCAAAGCAATACGTAGGTACGGTTTCACTCCCCCAGATGTTTGCACCGTTTACATCTGGGATAAATTATTTGAGGGGGGGCAGCTCAGAGAGTCTGTTCTGAAAATGGTCTGTCGTTAAACCTGTGGTTCATCCATATCCTCGATTGAGGACGAATCGGCTGAAATTTGATCGAGTAAGTTGGGCCTTGTATCTATTCTACGGAGAAACGGAGTGCAGTGAAGTGATGTTGATTGTAGTCCACACGTCAATGCACATCTGGGATACAAGGACCTTCTGGAATTTCGAAGTGAATCACTGGGTATCGATGCGAGATTGGTTCCTCTACAAGTCAAGGATCCCTTCTCAAGATTCGGCAAAATCCCTTCTACAAATGCCTAGATCAAGGCCTCAATGATCTAGATGCAACAAGATAGGAATTCGGGCTGGGCGAATTCCCCCCAAATAGTATTCAGAGTTATCGCTGGTTGCTGCGATGCTCTGCGGTTCATGGCTCCGAGAGACAACTCTCGGTTTCACGTTCTTCTTTAGTTCACTAAGGTTATTGGATATTTCTTACTTCTATCCTGTGTCACACTTCAACTTGGCTTGAACGAATGATGTACGACGAGCCACCATCTCGTACACATTCTGGTTAAGCCGGTGGGTAGAAGGGAAGGAGAGAATGAAAGCCAAGGTGAAGAGAGGAACAGCAGCTGGAAATTTGTATGCGGTCTGTCCATGTCTTGTGACTTGTGACTCCGCTGTGTACAAGATTTAGCTGGGAAGAAGCAATGATCCAGCAAGCTTACAACTTTTGTTTGTCAGCAAATTCATCGGTCAAATCATCTGTCATGGCAATTAGTGTCGAGGTTGATCATCAATAGTATTGCTCTTGGCAGAGATTCGAACTTTTTTCCCCACCCACCCTCCCTATTATTTTGTTGTTATTGGTTGCATCCGTTGGAGGTTTCAGAGTCTGTTCTGAAAATGGTCTGTCGTTAAACCTGTGGTTCATCCATATCCTCGATTGAGGACGAATCGGCTGAAATTTGATCGAGTAAGTTGGGCCTTGTATCTATTCTACGGAGAAACGGAGTGCAGTGAAGTGATGTTGATTGTAGTCCACACGTCAATGCACATCTGGGATACAAGGACCTTCTGGAATTTCGAAGTGAATCACTGGGTATCGATGCGAGATTGGTTCCTCTACAAGTCAAGGATCCCTTCTCAAGATTCGGCAAAATCCCTTCTACAAATGCCTAGATCAAGGCCTCAATGATCTAGATGCAACAAGATAGGAATTCGGGCTGGGCGAATTCCCCCCAAATAGTATTCAGAGTTATCGCTGGTTGCTGCGATGCTCTGCGGTTCATGGCTCCGAGAGACAACTCTCGGTTTCACGTTCTTCTTTAGTTCACTAAGGTTATTGGATATTTCTTACTTCTATCCTGGAGCGATCTCACGATCAGCTGAAGAGCGCGCGTGAATTAGGATTTTCGATTTTACCTGAGGCCTATATTTTTAAAAACCCTAAGTCACTTTCACTTAGGGGCTCATCTAGCTAAATTCAGCCCTCTGGTGTGTCATAACCACCGATGTCCCAGCACAACCACGTACTGTCCACTCTGCTACTACCCCATACGAACAACTTAGACCCCATGGTTGTGGTGGGACATCGCTTGGGTGCCTCTAATCGCTGCTGCAAATTCTCAAATCTCCCCGGATCGGCATCAGTGTAGACACATATTTGTGTCAACGTTGTGTGTGCGGAGACGCGGCTTCTTTGTCTCCCATCGAGCGCGAGCGCCTCTCCCCCATTCCATTGACTTCGCGAGAGAACGGAAGAGATAAATGATGGCGGAGAAAGTGTGGAGCAATAAGACCTTTGCCCATTTGAGGGAGGCTATCGCTCAGTTGCTAACGATAGCATGTCAATGTATTCTTTCTATACGACCAGTTGGAAGGTCCTCTGTCCGACTTCTTCAAAACCAGCAGCACTTTTCAATGGCAATGAAATGTCTAATATCACCACCAACACTCCTCCATTCTGCATTTGAGAAACCAAGAAGCCAGTCGTACGAACTCTACAGCACAATATTTTTTGAGGAAGAAGATTACGCCGATTACTATATTCATGTCGATAAAACAAATGGGAAAGTTGCTTGCTCTAAATCAGAGAGTATGGAGGACATTCGATCTGTCGACGGCAACGAAGCAAGCAGATTACTATGTGGGTTGACAATCGACACGACGTTGTATGAGGAGGTGCAAAAATTTTTAGTACGCAGGCATCAGACGAAGGACAAAAGCAAAAGAAAGAGGAAAGTTACAGCACGGAAACGCACAGCACAACTAAGAGAAAGATTGTCCACGCCATCGTCAACAAACCGTCCAACTTCAGCAAGTTCAGTCCAATCGGGAACTTCAGCTCGATCTCCTGACCCAAAAAAGCATCGCCACGTTGTTCTTGGAAATGATAGTACTGCCGCTGACGTCGTTAGTGCAGGTTTGTCGTCTGCGGTTAGTAATGAAAGATGATGAAACGCCATCCGCCTCGAAATCAATCAAAGATCTTCTCTATGGTGCAGATGGGAAACTCCGTGCGGAAGTTATAGATGCCATCAGTCAGGACAAGGAGTATATGCTTCTTAAACGTGGAGGGGAGCGTAAGGAGAGAGTGGCTGATGCAATGAAATTGGTCGCCCCTGACATTTTGCGGTGACGCATCGGTCTGGTGCGAACAATGCAGATCAGCGGAGAGTTAATGAGAGTACCTTGGGTAATGATGCGGATTCACTACAAATTTTTCTGGCCACAATTACAAAATGCAATCCTCAACGGGCAGGTGATGCTCTTCTTCGACTCCTACAACGTCCTACCTGTAGCGATGTGAAGGACGTTGTTTGGAACGCAGCATCATGTGAATGTGATGGTGAGGCAACGCTCCCTGATCGAATCATTGCCGGTATCAAGGAAGCAATTGAACATCACACCAATTCAAAGGGTGGGACCCGTACTACCGCTGCCGAGACATTTGTCAAAAATGCAGTTACTGCTTGTGTATGGGCAATTGTAAAGGATGGCGATGACGTCTCACAAAAGAAGCTCGTCGATCTGTTAGGTACTACGAAGAACCAAATCAAGGCTGCCGTTACACTTGCTCGTGAGCTAATCGAGAAGAAGACGTTTATCACCGAACTGGAACGAGCACAGCGCAGCGACTATATATGAGATGAGCTCCTTCCCTTTTTGTTGGACTGGTTGGAGGATGATACAGTTACTCGATTTGATTCGAACCAGAGCCATGTAGAAATTGAGGATCCAATGAACCCAGGGAAAACACTGACGAAGCATGGTCGGACCTGGCGGATGGTTAACAAGCAGATACAGCACAAAACATTCGAAAAGTCACCGCAGTGCGATAACTTCTGTAGACTCACTGGTGCCACAGGGGTTGGTTATACCGTCTTCCGTGACGGAGTGAAGAAGTTCGGCAAGCTTGTGCGTGATCCATCGCCCGAATCTTGTGTCGATGAGAAGGTTTCAGGGCTGGAACATGCCATGGAGTCACTCTATCTGCATCCCTCACAAGCATCCATCAACGCAAAAGATGTGAGAAAAACAATCGCATACATCCTTTGGAGGACAAGCTCCAATCGTTCGAGCCGTAGACAAGCGTAACACGTGTTCGTTTAGCAGTATGAATTCATTTAGAGACATAAATTAGATAAGAATGCTTCATGATCGCCGTAGCGGTGCAGAAAATCAGGTCGAAAAATTTAAAATGCGAAAATCGCTCGAAGGAGGTCTCACGTGAAGTCGAATGTCTCGATTCACGCGGGAACGCTCATTTCGGATCAGCTGATCGTGAGATCGCTCTCAGGACACCGGTCGCCTGAATCACTTCGCCGCACGGTTCCAAGGTAACCAACTCAGTTATTTCCTTGATCTTGAGAAGATCTTACTTATGGAATGGAGAATGGCAATATCGTTGAATGCATGCTTTGAATCCTTCTCAAAATACGGCCCCAAAAATGATTGGTGGTAGACAGTGCTAGCAAGGAACAGAAGAAAACAACTTGCCATCCCAGGGTAATTCTTCAAAATACCACCAAACGTAAGCTCCATTGCTACTACAACGTCGTAGGTGACCTGATGAGGCATCTGAGTCGCCCGCCAGCATAAATCTCTCTAGCACAATATCGTATCTCACGCAACGAATGTAACAATCCACAGCTTCTAGTGACTTATCAAAGTTGGCCATGATAGTATAGAAGCATCTTTTTCACGGCTCAAGCTCATTTCCACCGTATCGGCGTCGCTACAACGTCGTAGGTGACCTGATGAGGCATCTGAGACGGCCGCCAGCATTACTCTCAAGCACAATATCGTATCTCACGCAACGAATGTGACAATCCACAGCTTCTAATGACCCATCAAAGTTGGCCATGATAGTATAGAAGCATCGTTTACACGGCTCAAGCTCATTTCCACCGTATCGGCATCGCTACAACGTCGTAGGTGACCTGATGAGACCATATGCCATGTGAGATGCCCGCTAGCTCCTCTGTTGACATCCATATCGTATCTCACGCAGTGAGAGTTACAATCCACAGCTTCTAGTGACTTATCAAAGTTGGCCATTATAGTATAGAAGCATCTTCTTCACGGCTCAAGCTCATTTCCACCGTATCGGCGTCGCTACAACGTCGTAGGTGACCTGATGAGGCATCTGAGACGGCCGCCAGCATTATTCTCTAGCACAATATCGTATCTCACGCAACGAATGTGACAATCCACAGCTTCTAATGACCCATCATAGTTGGCCATGATAGTACAGAAGCATCGTTTACACGGCTCAAGCTCATTTCCACCGTATCGGCATCGCTACAACGTCGTAGGTGACCTGATGAGGCATCTGAGACGGCCGCCAGCATTACTCTCTAGCACAATATCGTATCTAACGCAACGAATGTGACAATCCACAGCTTCTAATGACCCATCAAAGTTGGCCATGATAGTATAGAAGCATCGTTTACACGGCTCGAGCTCATTTCCACCGTATCGGCGTCGCTACAACGTCGTAGGTGACCTGATGAGCCATATGCATATGAGATGCCCGCTAGCTCCTCTGTTGACACAATATCGTATCTCACGCAACGAATGTGACAATCCACAGCTTCTAGTGACTTATCAAAGTTGGCCATGATAGTACAGAAGCATCTTTTTTACGGCTCAAGCTCAATTTCACCGTATCGGCTTCGGAAATGGACAGTTTTACGAGGTTAGGTAAAAGTCGTAAGCTACCATGTCCCTTAGGCGTCATGATTTATTCTTGAAGTTACTATCTCGGGGGGAGGGGGTTTGAGGCCAATTTGTAGGGGTTTTATTCCCGAATGCTTATGTATTTGTTTCCCGACACACGAGACCCTCTAGATAAATTCAAGACAGTTCTGAGTATCGGGTGTCTACTACGAATATGAAAGGGGGCAGCGGGCGACCACCTCCAAACATCAGATCTAGGGGTAGCAGAATCGACCTGAAAAAGGTCGTTTTGGTCAAAATTTACCCGTAAATAGGTAGTCGGGAAAAATCGTCGGGAAATAAGGGGTCACCCCTCCCCCCCATCTCAACAACCTGAGCTAGATAGAACTTCAAGATTAAATCATGACCGCCTTACGTATGGCTGTCTTATATATGTAATCTTTGGCGTTTTACATGTACAATGGTTGCATTGCGACTGTGGCTGGCTAATGCTGCGTATCTTTTCGGATGGCCTCTCCATAATCTATGAGTAAATAAAGCTGATTACGATCAGCACCATACTGAGCGTCTAGTACCTTCTTCCTAATACGATACAGCATTGCTGCAGAAAAGCATCGTCCTGGAAAGTTTCGTTCAAGATTGATCTGCATGTTGGGAATATCCATCTTACAAAGGCACTTCTCTTGGATAAGATCATGCTCCAAACTAACTAGGCGCTTCCCTTGAAGATTACGAATGGTTGTCGTGTGTTGCCAATGATTCAGTTCTCCGGAAAAGTGACAGTATCTGCCACAAAGTATGCTACCGATGAGTTGTGTACTGGTTCAAAGAACGCCTACAATTTTGAATCTGAGTGATGATTGACCATTACTAAAAGATATGACGCTGCCTTTACGATGACAAAAGTGAAATGCTAAAGTGTACATATCGGTAAGATTGAGTAAATGACAAGAACTACTATACCAAGCAGTGTAGCGACGCTAATAAAACTACAAAGAACTCACAAGAGAAACGATACTTCTACACAATTACGTTACTAATCTCGATTGACCACTAGAAGCTGTTCATTGCCGCATTTGCAGCGTTGGTACGATGTTATGAATGTATGCGACGCTGGCGGCCATCCCAAATTGGGCCTCATAGGTCACCTACGACTATTTAACATGGCTGATACAACTACAAAGAGCATGATATTTTTTACATTATCGCGCAGCAAGCTTTGCCTGCAGAGGAAGCAGACACAGCCTCTGTTGCTTCCTTGGCTGCAGCGGTTGCTTCCTTGGCTGCAGCGGTTGCTTCCTTGGCAGAAGCGGTTGCTTCCTTGGCTGAAGCAGTTGCCTCTTTCGCGGCTTTAGTCAATTCGACAATCTCCTCCGAAGCCACCACATTGTTCCTTGTATCAACCTCCTCAGTTACCATGTCTTTGGGCGTATCTCTTGTTTGGTTTGTATTCATTTCCTCTGATGTCAGTGTGGGCACTTCTTCCGTTTCCAAGATTTCTTCATGTGTCTCGTTTTGCTGTCGATTGCGCTCATTTTGTGTGCGCTCCTCCTCCTCCTCAAACTGTTTCGTACGTTTCTGTATGGCATCTTCAATCTCTTTTTTGTTTGTTAGCACAGTCCAGAGCGCTGTACCCTGATCATCACCGAAGCGCTGCAGCCCAGCAAAGTGGCCGTTTTTGCCGTCTTTGCGACCAGGATCTTCTTTCTCCAAAAAGTCCATGAATATGCGCAGGGATTCACCGCGTACTGACTTTTTCTCTCCGGAACCTTCTTTGACCTCTTCATGTAGAACTCTAAACTCCTCCACTGAACTTTCTTGCTTTAGTAGCTCAACTGTCTCTTGTGCGCCTTTTGACCAAGCCTTCGGGACTTTGGGGAGAGGATATCCAAACAATCTGGCCATACCCGCTGTGCCAGTGTAGAAAGACAGGCCTATCATCCCGAGCTGCATTAGTGGCAAAAGCTTTGGCACCACATCAGACGGCGTGGTGATTGGTATCGGCCACCCGTACCCCTCTGCTTGCACGGGATCGCCCGTCAGGTCATCGATGAGATAGAGATACATCTCATTTCCCACGATAAGGTCTTTTATTCCGCCCTTGATATTGTCGAATGCCTCGTCAATATTACCAGCAGCAGCAGCAAAATTTGTGCCAATGTTCTTTATTGCCTTCGCCCACTTTATCCTATCCCCAAACTGGTCACGATATTCCTTCAAATCACCTTCAAGATCAATTTCTACTCCCTCAGCAGTGGCAGTCAGAGTGGCTTGCTTCGTTTTCATACTAACGCCACTACCATCCTCTTTCGCGATGATTTTAAGAATCTTATTCTTCGCCTCTTCATCGGATGGATCTGCAGCTAGAGGGAGCTTATTATTTAGAATGATGAAAGTAGTGGGTGTTCTAACTTCTGTGGCTTCAAAGATGCCCTTGAGCAATACTTGGCGTGTGCGAAGAAGTTCCTTCTTGCTCTCGTAACTCAGCTTCTTTATCACTAAAATGTTTCGATGAATTATCTCCACTTGATTCGTCATATTTTGAAGGTATTCCTTCAATTCACGAAACGGATCTTCTGTACCAGCGCTCAATTCAGGGTGAAAGAAGGGATGCTTGTCCAACAGAGAAGCAACAGTCGGTCTCTTTGCTGGATCTCTTTCCAGCAACTTCCAAACGAGGTCGCGTGCAGCATCATTCTGAATTTTCTTGAAACTATCGGTCAACACTTCTGGCTGCGTCCCCCATGACTTTAAAAGATGTATAGCCGTGCCTGATAAACAGTCATCTTCACGATTTGACGGGATGAGTGGTTCACCCGTGAGCAGAGTGAATGCCAAGACACCAAGCGACCATACGTCAATATTTTCTGATGCATGCACCAGTTCTTCGTAAGGCAGGCCTTCAAACACAGGCGTGGTAGGCTTGCCCTCTTCCGTGCGGAATGATTTCACAACATATCGAGCTTTCACAGTCCCTTGCTTCTTGTATAGCTTCGGTTCCACCTTTTTCTTTAGATCTTCATCAATTTCGCTCTCCCAGTATTTCTTGAATTTCTCAAGCTGCTCTTCTGTCTCGATCCTCTCTATCATCTCAGGCGGCAGTATTGCCGACGAGAACTTGGCACTAGCACCAGCAAACGACTCTTCCTCTCCACCTGAAGGCACTATTCTTGCGGAGGCATCCAAGTCTATCAGACGCAACTTATTGTCGATACCAAGACGTATGATATTAAGCATTTTAACATCGCCATGCATTAGTTTCTCTTCATGCAAGTGCTTTACAGCCTCAAACACTTGTCTTAGCATGACTTGTACAGTGTCATTTTTGGGCTGCTCCTGGTAACAGATCTGGAGTAGGTTACGGGGTCCTGCACCCATGACAATAGCGTATTTGCCAAATACGATTTCTTTGAGAAATTTATCCTGAATAGTTTTCAGGCCGCCTCTGCCCATCTCTACTGCATTTGCAATAGCGTCTTCCGATGGTATATTCGATAGAGTTGATACCACATAATTTGGGCTCAAATTGTATTCCTCACGAGCATTGCGCTCGCGTTTCCAATGATCCTTGTTTTTCATCAGCTTGATCACTACCTCGCGAGGACCATCACCCAATTGTTGCTTGCAGATGCCTACAAAAATCCCCTTTGAAATGCTCTCTCCCTCCTTTGATCCTTTCAAAAAGAGATCAGGGTCCAAGCCGATTTCAACCGTAATTGCTTTCAACTCCTTCCGGTCGAGCTTTCCATTCTTATCTTTGTCCGCCTTGTCGAAGGTGACACCATAGTCAGATTGATCGCCATAATCTTGTGCACGCAATATCACACTTGTTGCTGTGCGGTGCTCAGGTGGGCCACTCTGGAGCTTGTACAGGCCGCAAAAGAGTAGGTATTCGTTGATTACGGCACGTGGTCCTTTCGCAGCTAAATTGAGAGCAGTTCGACCCTGATCATCGCAGACATCAGCAAGGTCATGTATGTGGTTACAGAAGAAGTCGTCTTCCCACCATGTCATCTTTTCGGAGAGAATGCATCGAACGGCGCCTATTGCGCCTTCAGTGTTGTACGAAACACAACTAAACCAACTGCCACAGTGTTCCACTGGCATGCCATCCTTGCTGATGGGCATATCATCCTCGAGCAGCGATAGCATCAAGTCCTTTGACATGTTCCTTTTGGCGCACACCTCAATAGGGAGCCTGCCGTCTTCCATCCTCTCCTTTGCAGCCTGAGGGTATTTATGAACAAGCGTCGTTATAACTTCCTGGGAAGCTATATGCACGAGGGCAATATGCAGTGGCCGACGACCATCTCTCCCTCTCTTCCCTACTGCATCAGGATAGTTATTGATCAGATCTAGAACATCATCATTGGTTGCTGAGTCCTCAAGGAGCTTGTGTAGCCGAAGAGTAGTCTTGAACGGGTTCTCCACCTCTTTTGCGTCTGGGTACGCATCAAGTAGCGCCTTCTTCACTTCTTCTGAACGTGTTTCTTCATGGGCAATGTGCAGTGGTAGTATAATGCGTACATCAGACTTGGTTGAAAAAGTTTCCTTTGCGGCTTCAGGATAAGCTTGCAGTACAGCCAGCACAACATCGTCAGATGACACATCAGTAAGAACTATGCCCAGAAACAGTAGACCCTCAACCCTTGACTTTGGATTGGCCTTGTAAAGCGCTAGCATTAAGCCCTCAGACGCCTTGTTTTTGGCGCACACCTCAATAGGGAGCCTGCCGTCTTTCATCTTCTCCTTTGCAGCCTGAGGATATGCATTCAAAAGTAGCAGTATAACTTCCTCTGCCTCCGGCCTCTTCAGGGCGTCCACTAGGGCATCATGCAGTGGTAGATTTCTTGTCTGAGGGTTCTTCTTCTTTGCTGCGTCAGGGTATGCATCGAGCAGTGCCTTCAATACTTTCTGTGGGCGCATTTCAATGATGGCATAGTGTAGTGGCAAGGGTGATAATAATAATGGATCTCCCTCCTGTAGTGTTTCCGATTCTGCATCAGGATTATTATCAGAATCATTTAAATCATCCTGCTTATCCTCAGCGGCTTGGGGGTATGCTGCAAGTAAGGCCAACACTTCGTCGCTGTTCCCCCCATTTGAAGGGAACTAGTCAGAGGCAATCGCCCGTCATATCTTTCCTCCACTCCTTCGGGATATACGTCAAGCAGCGCCTTTACTACGCTCAGTAAATTTTCGCTTTTAGATCTTTTCCTCTCTATGGCATGATGCAATGCGTTGTCCACCCTTGCAGCCTCAGGATACACCTCAATGAGTAGCAGTACCACTTCCACCGTCGCATGGTACATCAGGGCTGTATGCAGCGGCAGATACTTGACGTCATATCTTCCATCTCTCTTCATCACTTCGTCAGGATACTTGTCGATATGAGCTTGGACATTCTCAACGTTTGCTTTATGCCTCCTCAGGAGACGGTCAAGCGACCGCTCTTCTTCTACTTGAACTTTATTTTCGGAAGACACGATTGGGGGCGGACCCAATAGTGAAAACGGGTCAAATTCTTCTTCGGTAGACATAATTCGGCTGGAGACCGCCCTGCGCAATAATGTTAATGTTAGCACTTGGTAGAACTTGACGATGTGGCTAGCAGTTGTTGAAGGCAGGATGCGGGCTTTCAACGCAGAGTTGGTTGTCGGCGGCGGATACTGTACTTGGTTAAATATCTTGTATTGTACTTGAACTTTACAACCATAGATTGTGCGTGCGGGTAGATAGGGAGATAGATAGGTTGAAGTTGTGGTGGCTGGAGTCGATCTTCCGTGCGTTTCGCGGCCGGATGGAGCGGAGTCTCACCATCGAAGGAGAAACACTTTATCTACAATAGCTAGCTTGGGGCAAGGGACTGGGGGAATAGAGATGAGAGATGATGAAACAAGATCCATCAAGCCATCCGCATCCAAAACACTACGTACTTCGGCAAGAGATAAAAAAACCTGGCCCCGCCACTAACAAAACTTTTACGCACAAATTAGCTAGCAAAACCAACTTCGCCGAAGCGTCATCTGAAGATGAAAAAAAACATCACCTCAGTTTTGCATAGAACATCGGCCTACAATGAGTAGAAGACAGAGACATCATAAATAACACGTAAACTAATATATTTAATTAGCGTTGGTCTGTTCCGTCGCCATCATGTCTTGCTTTTTGTACCAAGCCTCGACAAAATTGTCATATCTTGCTTTCGTCACATCATCAAAGTTGTCGTAATCTGCATCGGCCACATCTCCTGCGATGAATGCAAGCTCATCGTAGGTTAGATGTTCCGAAATATCATGCTGCTCCATGTTTGGAACAGCATATTTCAACTTATTATCTGCCCCACCTTCAAGATCTAACCCATCCTGCACCTCCTCAACAATCCACACCTTTTGCAACTCTCTCCCTTGGTTCAATAGATGTCAAGTCCAACGCAGCACCACCATCCTCCCCGTCACCGTAATCCAAACGGCACGCCTTCCTCACACCAAAGCTCAATCCATTCCTCTCCTGCACAAACTCATCTCCACCATCACATGCATAGATTGCAGCTGCAACCTGGGAATGATGCACAAATGCTCGTGCAATTCTGTCAAGAGGATAATCATCCCATGCCTTCTTTACCAGCTGCCACAATACTTCACAATGCAGGTAATGTCCCCTTCTTCGTCCCCTTTTCGTATTTGTCATATTCGCCCTCTTCAATCCTCAACCATGCCCTCGGCTTGGATCGTCCATCACGTAAATGTACCAAAAGTGGATTGGGATGACGATCATATTCGCTCCAACCTCGGCTTTGAATTATGATGTGTTGTATACCCCGAGGGGAAGTAGGCGGTGTTGGTGGTTGTGTTAATGGACTTGTTCGCTGTTGAGGCTGGTGTGATGGTGCTAGAATGGATGGACGAGCTACATCTGTGCCGTTGGTCCGTCGTGCAGTTGTCACAAGTGGATTGTAGCTGGTGATGCGTAGACGATTGACATTCTTCTCGACCGACCCGTCCATGCAATATCTGATATCAAACGCTGAGTCGGGGTGGTCTTTTTCGACGTAACCGTTTCCGCCTTCGCTGTTTGGTTTGCCGACGAAATTCTGAGGTGCAACATGAACCAATTGGCCATACAATGGAGGAGGCATGATGACGGTTGGTCGTTGGCTTGTCGTTGATTGCGATGGTTTCGACGGCAGATATTGATGGATATACGATGTGATACGGAGATATACGGCCACCCATACACATCCATAGGGCGTAGGGAGCAAGGGGTGGGGATGGTTGCAGTGTGAACTTCTGGATTGGGATGTGATATGGCCGTTGCGGATCTCATGGTTGGGCTGTTTGAAAAGAAGAGGATCTGTTTGAATCGGCTAAAAAATTAAAGGTAGGAACTAGTATTGCTCTACGACACTAACAAACCGTTTTTTTTTGCCCGGTGTTTTTATCTCTTGCCGAAGTACGTATCAACAACCATCACCAAGCGACGAGAGCGACAAACTAATCGAAGTGAAAGTAGCTCTCATTATGCATGCGATGTCAAAAATCCTCTTCCTAACTCTGCTTGGATTCACCACGGGGTTTAGCATCATCACAAGCAGGCCTAATGCAGCTGTTGGTGCAAGACCTACAACTGCACTAGCAGCCAAGGGCGGAAGCAAAAAGAAAAAAGGAATTGCCCGAACCACCAAAGGGTTTGGTGCACCACCGCCCAAGCTAGAAGATGTCTTGGCAAAGATGAAAACAAGAACTCCAGACAATGCCAATGAGGTAGATTGTCCTTGTGGATCATGAGGTCGATTGTCCTTGTGGATCGGGTAGCTAAAACACATGGTGAATGTTGTGGTCCGTTCCTCTCTGGAGAAAAGAAGTGTTTGACACCATCTGATGTCTTGCGATCACGGTGTGATTTAAGACAGCCATACTGAATTCCAGCGTGGTGATTTCGAAAGACCATTTCTCCTTGCAAAATGCCTCCGCGCTGCTGTATTCCCCCTCAACGTTGCTCCGTTCCGCACAATGCAAAACAAAAAGGACGTTATTCATACAGACTTCTTGCATGAATCCAAATCCAAATTAACATCATGACTGAAGAACCTCAAACTCAAATCAATCAAGGAGAAATTGAAGTTGCGGACAACAGCGAGTTCGACTTCGACTTCGATCCCGACGACGAAGACTTGAGCTTAAGATCTGAATCTGATGCTGCTCCAACGAAGCGCTCCTTCATGTGGATGTGGTATGTGGTGGGTGTTGGCAGCTGTTCTATTCACTACATTTGCGGTGTTTCTAAGCAGCGCTTCTGTAGGAATTGTTGCGCATAATCAAGCTCAAGCATCAGTCAAGGAGAGCAGTGGTAGCAAAAGCGGCAAGAGCAAATGCAGCAAACGCAGTTATGCAAGACGTCTCAAAGACGCCGACTTTGAAGATGACGAAGTCGTCTCCAACACTGACATTGTGGACCGTGAGCTCGATTCTTTTAATGATGATGATTGTGAAGATTCGGATTCGAATTCGAATGCAGAGGAGCCCGATGGTGATGCTGTACGGGCAAAATATGAAGGCACCGTAGCATTGGGAAACTTGGACTGCGGAAGTGAGGAGGAGGAGGAGGAATGCGTGCAAAGTGTCCAAAATGCGTTGAAAGCTGCCTTAGAGGAAGTAATTTGCAGGGACCTCACTGATCCTCTTGTTTCACCTTGCTGGGTGGTTGTTGATCCGACGCCAGAAGTTGAAGTTGCAGTTGAAGGAGTGACTGATGAAGCAGGCCGCCGTCGTTTAGATCTGCAAAGCCTATGGACATTCATTGCCAGTATGACCATCGCAGGTCCTTCTGATACTGAAGATAACATGGACAGCACCATTGCCAGCGCTTCTGCAGCAATATCGGATGTAGTGGTGGCTCTGGCAGAGGCAGTGGGGGGAAATATCGAAGTTATTCTGGAGGCAGTGGCACAAGTTTTCGAAGTCCTCGCCGTGGAATTGAGTCCTGACCCATATGATTGGGCTGCCGTTATTCCCGATGTTACTGGGTATCAATTGGTGGGAGAGGGATATTGCACATCTAGCCTTGGAGAGTACTACAATGCTGTTCAATATACCGCTTCGTCCGTTCTAGCTTGTGTCACAAAGTGCAAAGGTTCAGTCTGCTTTGCCGAGAATAGCTGGACCTTGGCGGGAGTTGAATTGGAAGGAAGTGATTGCTATTGCCTCATAAACGGAGGGTATGAGAGTGGTGATAGTTGTACTGATCCTGATGCTAGCTTTGACGATCTTGGCCCAGGAACAGGTCAGCCATGGTTCTCTGGACCAGACGGTCAAGATGATGGTGCCCTCTGTTTCCGCTTGATCCAATGATGGGAAACAAGTTGTGAAGGCGAAGTTGAAGTTATTTGTCTGTGTTTGTAAGAAGATTGATGAACAGGTTGATGTGCTAGAGCTAGAGTCTCCAGATAGATGTAGATGTGTTCATCTCTACATCATCACACACACTGACACTGAAGCATCTCAATGGCGGTAATTTTTCTATTTTCTTGAGAGTGAATGTAGGTGTAGACATGAAAAAGTTTACTTTAGCAGGTTAAAATCAGGTATCCGTATGAATATGAACGTATATCGAATGAAACGCGCTGCAAATACGGCAACGAAGAGCTTCCAGTGGCCCATTAAAACGTTGGTTATGATAGTGTAGAGGGATATATATTCCACTGCTCACATCATGCTCTCTTTCTAGTTTAGCGGCTAGCTGCACAACAGGTTTCGGGGATGGATGTAAAGTTCAGGGAGCCCCCGTTTTTGGACCCTTCCTACGAAATACTCTCTCTAGGTAGGAATTACTACTGCGTTTTCACCACTCCCTCGACCTCCGATCTCCCCACGACCGCCGAGATTTTTCCCGCGAAAATTTGTGTACCGATTCCTATGTGGAAGTGAAAATCTTAAGTAGAGGTCAAAATTATCACTTTTCCCCTCTTCGCCCACACAAAAGACAAATCCACACCATGTCGACAAAGATACTATGTTCGCGAGAAGCAGCAATACACCATTATTAACTGTCAAACATGCTTGTTAAAGTCATTGCTGCTTCATTCCTTGCCTCTTGGTCGCGCTTGGCCTTCGCCTCTTCGTAGTATTCGGTCCTACGCTCTGTTTTGATGCGCTTCTTTTCAGCTGCCGCTGCAGTCACATCTGTCGGTGTCTTCCGTTTCCGCAGATTATTTTGAAGCTTCGTCAAACGCTTGAGAACCTCGGGATGAGATGCGGTGTGTTCACGACGTCCTCTGATCTCCGCCTTTAGCTTTTCATTCTTCTGGTTCCCCCACTTTATATCGTATCGATGACCTACTTGATGATAGTGCTCAACCCAATGCTCGATTAACTTCTTGATGCCACCCTTCACCCGACGCATTTGATCAACAACATGCTTTTCCATGCCATGGGTCTTCGGGGTAACATTGAACCCCAACTCTCGATGCTTATTCATCGCCAGGTCAATACGTTCTTGAGTTTTATCACAATGATCATCACTGGGATTATCTTCATGCACGAATGAAAAAGCTGCGTCCCACAATGAAAGATATTCTTCACAATATCATCGCCCTGTTCCGTCTGCTCGATCATTTCCTCCAATGCATTTAATGGTTTGTTTCCGACCGGCAACAATGTTGTTCCCCGAGAGTTGAGACTCTCAAACGTTAATGGTTCATCATAAGATTGCATCAGTGTCGTGAGCTCCCGCAGCATGTTTTGACGATTAAATTTCGCTGTGAGCTTATTCATTGGATTAGCATAATCCAAATCGAAGATTGGCATGGCAATTTGTGACAACAGTGGATAATCATCCTCAAAGTCATCGTTGTATTCGGTTCCTTCGGCCTGTTCTTCGATGTATGATTCTTCGTCGTCGTCATCTTCCTCATCTGAATGTAATCCACATCCACATCATTTTCAGGACTGTCATTGAATTTAACTTGAAGTCCATACCTATCCAAGATATCCAGCACCGCATCTTGTGTCATCTCATGTTTGGTTTTGTCTTTTGTCATCTTTGGAATTGCATCTTGATAATTCGGACCCATGTCATACTTGCGAGTTCCTTCTCCGTTATCACCGTCAGCATCTTTCGTCTGAGCAGCAGTGGTTGTAGGCGTGATGAGGGGCACGGCCGCATTCGCAACTGGTGATTGTTTTGTATCTTTCCGTGGTTCCAGATTATATGAATAAGTGATTTGATCGTCTAGTCCAAGCTCCTTGGCCCGCACCCACTCCTCAATTTGTTCCAACTTCTCATTTTGGTATTGTTTAGAAATGATGTCACGGATATTTAAACTGAACCATCTTTGAATTGTTCTCAGACGGTGAGTGAGTGGCGGCATTGTTTCTCCTTCTTCATAATAATAACCGATGCGGATGAGATGGTGATCCTTCTTTTTTCCTTTCTCAGCTGTAGGATTAATATTTTGCAACACAACATTACTCTGTGTGTGTTCAGCACATCCACGTCTATCTCCCCCTAAGCCGTAATGATCTTTCTTCGTCCACTCTTTAAGTGCGGTCGTGTTTACCTGAACATTGCTTCATTTACCAATGGATACAAAGTCCGATGCCAAAAGTAATGCTGCATACGATCGTGGAGATAGCCCCAGGAGCCGATTGATACTCATGGCGCAGTTGCCCCGCAAGGTATTGTACCATGCCTTTGTAATGTCATCTTTCGCAACACGTTTGAAGAACTCTGCAAACAATAGACGAGCGAAGTATGTGTCATCGTCCTTTTCGATGCCGATGGATGAGCCAGCATGGAGCATCGTAGGAAAGAGTCTACGTGCCCACGTGACGGCCCCTAATTCCTAGCAGGTATCCAGAGTGCCCTTTTTTACTGCTGAACTAAAATTATTGTCATGCGTTACTATCTGAAAAAGGGCACTCTGGATTGTCAAGACGGCTTACTAATTAATAGTAGTTCGATAGGGACGCAGTCATACCATGGTGTTGTGCAATTTTTTTCGTGGTGGATGTTGATGATGAAAAACGGGCGGCCCGCTGGGGATGCCCGGTTCGTGGGTCATCCAAAATGAACACACGTGGGGTTTTGGCTCAAAAAGAAGTATGAGTTCCTACGTTTATTTTTTTTCTACTCAGGAGGTCGGATTCGGCGGTCGTGTCCCACCGACATCAAGATATCGATGTAGGATGAGGAGCATGCATCTTATGTGCATAGGATGAAATTACCGCTTGCAGCACACTCGTAAGGACTAAGATAAT
Source organism: Skeletonema costatum (assembly GCA_018806925.1). Taxonomy (NCBI): domain Eukaryota; phylum Bacillariophyta; class Thalassiosirophyceae; order Thalassiosirales; family Thalassiosiraceae; genus Skeletonema; species Skeletonema costatum. The sequence goes on along the minus strand of JAHBBA010001030.1, from coordinate 35,706 downwards.
CCGGTGGTGTTAAATTCGAGCATTCGCTCTGCCATAGTGGTATCTCCATGTATTTCAATTGGAGCACTTACCAATTTGAAGAAGTTGAGGCATGCAAACCTCCGAGCTCTAGAGAAAAGCTATTCGAGCTCCTTAGTAAGGGTGAACCAAACGCTGAGGATGTCCAAGCGCTGATTGACAAGGATGCGAGTGCAGTGAAGGAGAAGAAAGATGGGCTGTTACCGCTGCACACTGCCGTCTTAAATAATGCGTCGGTGGAAGTGTTGCATGTACTGCTCAAGGCAGACCCTTCAGCCACAAATGAGATGGGAACATTCAAAGATGGAGTTATGTTGCCACTGCACTTTGTTCTCTGTGAACGACGATCACTTGACATAGTTCAGGCTCTGCTTGACGTATATCCAAAAGGAGTAGAGGCTAGGATAACCGGGGAGGGGAAACTGCCACTGAGTCTTTCCCTTGACTATGGGGCATCGGATGATGTTGTGCTGGCTGTACTTGCAGCATATCCTAACGCCGCTGAGGACTGTGGAACAAACGATGATATCTCATTACTGCCGCTGCTCACTGCAATCCGAAAGAAACGTTCACTGGACATTGTAAAGGAGCTGCTGAAAGTATATCCCAAAGGAGCGGAGACCAGGTTGCCCGAAGGAGAATTACCGCTGAGCCTTGCTATTACCACCCGTGGGATATCGGACGATGTCGTGCTTGCTGTCCTGGAAGCATACCCTGATGCTGTCAAGGACACGGTATCAAACGATAGCTCAACACTGCCTCTGCACCTTGCCATCCTAAAGAAACGTTCTCATGACGTAATAAATGCGCTAATTGACGTATATCCCGAAGGAGCGGCGGTGAGGATGAAGCGGCAAAGGGAAGAGAAACTGCCACTGAGTTATGCGCTAACCAGTGGGGTATCCGACGACGTTATGCTTGCTATACTTTCAGCATACCCTGACGCAGCTAAGGAAAAATCTGCATATTATTATGGATTAGTAATGCTACCACTGCACTTTGCCATCAGGGAACGACGTTCACATGAAATGGTGCAGGCGCTGCTCGATGCATACCCTGGCGCAGTAAAGGAGATAACACCTACGAAACAGCTACCACTGTATTATGCCATAAAGATGAAGGCATCAGAGGAAATCATCATGCTACTTGCTAACGCATATCCTCAGGCTGCAAAGAAGAGGATGGAAGACGGGAGGCTCCCCATTGAGGCATGCGCTGTAAACAAGGCGTCAGAGGACTTGATGCTAGCGCTGCTTAAGCTTGACATGCCCGTCAGCATTGAGGATGGAACGACAGTTGAACATTGCGGCAGCTGGAACGCTTGTGTTGATTGCAACACTGAAGTTGTGACAGGGGCTGTGCGCCGTATTCTATCCGAAACCGAGGGTGGCTATGGAAAGCACATCCACGCCCTTGCAGATGCCTGTGATGATGTAGGTCGAAGTGCTCTTGCTCTAGCTTCGTCTGGACCACGTGCCGCAATCTATGAATACCTATTATTCAGTGGCCAATATAGACTCCAAACTGGTGCACCTGAGCACCGAACAGCAACAAGCGTGGTATTGCGTGCACAAGATCTTGGCAAGCAATCTGACTACGGTGTCATCTTTGACAACTGGGTCAGGGACAATAATGGAAAGATTGACAGGCAGGATGTTGCAACAAATGCGAATTCTATTGGCTTGGACCCTGATCTCTTTTTGGTGAGCTCAGAGGAGGATGACAGCATATCTAAGGAGGATTTCGTAGGCATATGTAAGCGACAGCTGGGAGACGGTCCTCGCGAGGTAGCGATCAAGCTAATGCAAAACAAGGATCAGTGGGAACGCGAGTGCAATGCTCGCGCGGAATACAATTTGAACCCAAAGTACGTGGTATCAGCGCTCTCAAATGTACCATCAGACACCGAAATTGCTCATGCAGTAGAGAGGGGCGACGATGGACTAGACACCATTGTGACAAAATTTCTCGGTGGCAGTAAACCAGGCATTTACGCCATTGTCATGATAGCAGCAGACCGTAATCTACACGAGATCTTTCATCAGGAGCAGCCTGAAATTGACGCTGTACGAGTCATGCTAAGACAAGTGTTTGAGGCTGTAAAGCACTTGCATGAAAAGAATCTTATGCATGGCGACCTCAAGATGCCCAACATTGTACGTTTTCGAATCGACAATCAATTACGTCTAATTGACTTCGACGCCTCTGCAAGAATAGTGTCAATGGGTAGAGAGGAAGAGTCGATTGCTGGTGCCAAGTTCTCGTCTGCAATATTGCCGCCTGAGATGATAGAGAGGATCGAGACAGAAGAGCAGCTTGAGGAATTCAACAAATACTGGGAGGGCGAACATGACAAAGATCTAGTCGCCAAGTTTGCACCAAAGTTATACCACAGGACAGGATGGGATTATGAAAGCTCGATATGCTGTGAAGTCATTCCACACAGGAAAAGATGGCAAGCCTGTAGACAAAAGACTGCCTTACGAGCTAGTGCGTGCGTCGGCAAGTATTGACGCATGGGCACTTGGTGTTTTGGTATTCACTCTACTCACTGGTGAAACACTCATCCCTTCCTCACGTGACGATGACTGTGCTTCAGGTGCGGCCATGCATATCTTGTACTCATGGGGGACGCAGCCAGAGGTGTTGAGCGAGCTCTTCAAGAAAATCGACGATAATGCAGCACGTGACCTTGTTCAACAGTTGCTGCAAAGAGATCCAGCAAAGAGACCGACTATTACTTCTCTGTTGAACAAGCATCCCTTCTTTCACCCCGAGCGAGATGATGAAGAAATGAAGGGTTTTGTTCAGCAAATGAATGCTAGGCTTGAAGATATCGATAACACTCTACACAGCCAAGCGAAGCAATTGGAGATAATGAATGCCAACAATTTAGTAATAAAGAAGCTGAGCGACGAGAGCAAGTCCGAACTATTTCACACACGCCATGAGTTGCTCAAGAGCATCTTTGAGGCTACTGGAGTAAAAACTCCGACTACTTTCATTATTCTCAATTACAAGCTGCCTCCAAAGGCATCCGATGAAAAGGTGAAGAAGATACTTGATCTTGTTGCTGCAGAGGATGGCAGTGATGTTAGCGTTGATCTCCCAGATGATCTACAGGAATACCGTGACCAGGTTGAGGCTGGGATAAAGTGGTCGAAACGCATCAAAAGTATTAACTCAAAGGTTGCAGCTGGCGAGGTTGGCACGGCCTTCGAAATAATCAAGGAGGGAATAAAAGACCTTATTTCGGGAAACGAGATGTACCTTTACCTAATTGATGAGCTGACGGGCGAGCCCATAAGAGCAGATGGTTGGCCGATAACAATTACTGGGCCATTGGAAATAGTGCCGAAGTTGTTCCCACTAATGCAGGTCGGGATGCGAGCTATGTTCTTCTGCGACGGCAAAGTGGGTCTGGCTAGAATGTTTGGCTTTCCTGCGAAAAGGGTCCCGATTGCTTGGTTAGAAGGCGCACAAGAGTCAGTTGAGCTGCTCAACGAAGAATGTTCAGTTGAGCAGCTTTGGCATCGTGCGTGCACAAGTCGAGGGAGGTACCGCGGTTCCTCACTGCGTACATTTGTGGACTTTCTAAACAAGAATGACCCCGGCCTAAGTAAAAACGAACACGGAGACTTTGCTGGTTTGCATCACATCGGTGACCCAGAAGATGGCACTGCGCTATGGACTACGCTAACAGATCCAGTAGATATTGAAAATGCCCTAAAGGAACGTGCGAAACAGCGTAGGGAAAAAGAAAAGCTCGAACATAACGAGCATAATATTCAAAAGACGGTCAAGGAGCAGCGCAAACTCAATGAGCATAATATTCAAAAGAAAGTCAAAGAAAATACAGATTCAAGCGCTGCAGCCAAACATGACGATCCTGATGCCGCTACAGATAACAACTGCTGCGCAAAGTTAATGATGCTGTTTGGCTATTAGTTAAGAATACATAATAATTTGCAACCAATTAAACACCAAGTGCCAAAGATAGCACAGACTTCTTCACAGCTGGGATAGAAATTAACGCTGTTACAGCAGATGCAGTCAATGCCATTGCAATAGCTGCAAAAGGGAATGCATCCTTCTCATTAGCGAAAGCTGCAGTGCCCAAGCCGTGCGCTGCAGCACCAATTCCAAGTCCTCTTGCCACGGCATCTTTGATTCCAAACGCGTCCAATATCGAAGCACCGAAGTTAGCCCCAAACAATCCTGTCAAGACCACAATTGTCACTGCAAGTGATACATCTGCACCAAGAATTGTCGCAATCGCCATTGCAAGTGGAGATGTAATGTTCCTAGAAAGTAAACTTAGTCGAATCGAAGTATTGCCAATTCCAAGCAATCTCACAGCTGCCGCCGTTCCATATAGCCCTCCTAGAGATGACACAATCGTCGATATACCAACCTCTTTAATGTTCTCACGCATCAACTTCTTCCTTCCATACATTTGACAAGCAAGTGCCACAACTGCTGGTCCCAATAGGAACAGCAAAACGTCACCAGCACCAGTCGACAGAGGCGCCGCGAGAGGTGAGATCCCAGCTTTGTACAATTTGATGATGTCAATGAATGTTCGTCCTGTAAGAGAAGCCATCAGCGTTGATGCAACCCAAGTAAGACTGGAACATGTAATCAATGGATGAACAGTTTTTGTGAACGATTTCGGTAGATTGGCTCCAAACACGAATGTTGCAAGAGTTGTAAATAGCAGAAATGATGATTGAAGAGGTGTGATCAGCTGAGTGGCTGACTGCTTGATAGCTCCCACAGCAGCAATTCCACTAATACCTGCAAGGGTTGCAAGATTCTTAAGTAACGTTGTTGAGAATGCTTTCGGGGGTGGATTTGTTGTAGCTTTGACAGGAGCAACAGCTTCAGTAGCTGACTCGTTGTTATTAGACTTTTCATCACCTCCTCCCATGAGACGTCTTATTCCAAGTACCGACCAAGCAGTAGTGAACAGAGTAAAGAAGAACCCTCCAATAATAACAGTGAATAACTTCAAAATCTCCAGCGAGTTTCCCAAACTACCTGCCAATGGCAATGTAATCAAACTAGGAACAAAAAAGACCGGCAGCCATTTGGCTAACAAACCTGCACCAGGATTCAACGTGTTGTAAATTGCTTCACCCCATTCTTCTTTCATAGATGTTACAGCAATCATTGTTGCAAATAGTGATCCGCATCCTGCCAATGAGGATGGGAATGGGATGGAGTATTTTGTGAACAAAGAGCGGAATTGTACATCCAAGAATATTAGGAGGGCGGTTGCGATGATTGTTTTGTTTTTGCTTCCAGAGTTCGTGCTTGCTGCTGCTGCGGCGGCAGATAATTGCGTAGAAGAATGACCAGAGTGGCTGCGGTTACTGCTGAAGGCGACATTTCTTTTCGAGTTTGTTTGATAAAACTTTCCGAGATTGATGGAAGGGGAAAGTGGTGTCATGTGCATGTGACGATGAGTCGATCTTGCAGATGGCCGAACAGCCACAAGGGCTGCCGATAGTGAAAACGCATTGAATAGCAGTCCAAGAAAGAGCATCTTGAGCGGTGTAGGCAGGATTAGAGTGGCAGAGCGCAACAATACAACCTGTTGTATGGTAGGGCCTACTACTTCTTCTTATGATAGAATGCATGGACTTGCCTGGAGCAAAGGTGCTCTGCCTACGTCACTGTGATGTCATCGTCCTGTCATTTTCGTTGAAGTGGTGGAGCCATCAATCCAGAGATGACATACATCTCAGATGGTGTCGCAGGGATCGGACAAAATGAGTTCTTTCATTCCAAAAGTACCGCGGCGAGCGAGAACCATTTCAAGAACTCAATCGGAGCTTTGTCGATCCCTTCGGCAGAACAAACATCATCGCAAACGTAGGCACTCCTCTCTGTTAGACGGCAATTTGCTATACTAGTAGTCAAGTCTTTACAGCGCGCAGCTGCCCAAGTTGTTCAATCTTAAGTCGCAGCAGCTTACCTCTTGTCACATCTTTCTGCAACCATGATGTCAACTCATCAATCACCATTTGGCCGAAGCCGTCATCAACAGCAAAGAATGAGTTCGCCGCAATTCCCAACATCAGACGATAACACTGCAACTAGCTACACATCTTCGAAAAGTAGTACAATCAGTGGAGGTGCAGAGAGGAGCAGCAGCTGCATAGGTACCTCAAGCAAGAAACCTGATGTCAAAATAGAAGACAAGCTTCAAAAAGACATCACCAATAGAGCTTTATCAAAAAAGGCTCAGATGGAGAATGATGCCATGGTGTATTTGGATGGGCCTCAGATTTATACTTGTGGACAGTGCAGAACGCATTTGACGAGTCATGATGACATTATTTCGAAGAGCTTTCATGGTAGACATGGTAAGAAGATGCTTGTGATTTAATCTCACCTGTTTTGTTTTTATGCTCTTTGAAAATGTTGATTGATGTTTAGATTTTGATATGCAGAGGTTCTGTGCCAAGAGATGCTCTCCATGTTGCATGAAGTAGGGTTGCATGCATGTGCTCAACCTAAAGCATCCATTTGTATCTCATAGCACATTCTTCTCACCGGTATCGCTTGCCTTCATACAACAGGACGTGCATATTTGTTTGATCAATGCGTAAATATTGTCACTGGCCCACCAGAAGATAGAATTCTCATTACAGGGTTACACAGTGTGTGTGATATAAACTGCAAGAGGTGCAACACATTAGTTGGGTGGACGTACGCAAGAGCCTACGAACCCAGTCAAAGGTACAAGGAGGGTAAGTTCATCATTGAGAAAATCCACTTACATTTGGAAGAGAGTGACTACTATGATGTAGATAGACCAGCTGGTGAAAGGGCGGATAAGTGGCGCAAGCGGAGCATGAGCTGGGGATCTGAACGCAGTTTGAGTGTTGGATCTTATGGAGATGCATATTCAAGGAGTGGTAGCGGTAGCGTTGCAGGGAGTCCTCCTTACTCGTCTTCTTATCGCTGCCCCCAGTCACCACCAACAGGTCGAAGGCTCCGACATGACAGTTCTTCTAATGCTCCTCCTTTATCACCAAGGTCACCGAGTCAAATCATTTACGAATATAAATGAGACTGGAAAGTGTGTGAGCAAACCTGGAGCTGAATGCACAACATCATAAATGAAAAGTGTAGATATCTTGAGACAAGACGTACACAGTTCTTATGAAAGTCTTTTCAAAGAGAGTCCATGGAAGCAGACAATCAGGTTGTCTTATAAACTTCCACTAGAGTACAGTGTAATATAGAAACCAAGAGACAAAATAGTAAACAAATCAAAGATCAAAGTTCAATTGCAGTCCATTCTCTAACTCTTACTTTGACTTCCAACGAGGGTATAATTCTTGACCTCAAGTCGCAAGCGCTTGCATTGCCTTGCTATCCTTGAGATTTCCCTCCTTTACATTTAGGAACATCGAAATGATGATTAGATGAGAAAAGTTTAGGTTCAAAGAGAGCAACAACCGTTAACTTCGGTTACTTAAATAGGCTCATTATCCAGAACTGTGCCTTTTCGTGACTTGTTCTCTTCAATGAGAATGGAATATATGCATGCAATGGTTACCCTTTCAGAGTCTTTTCGTCAGACTCAAACTTGCAGGAAACCTCAATAATATGTACCTTATAAACGCCAGACACTCTCAACACCAACATAGCTAAAACGTCAACTACATAGATATGGTATCATCCATTCATCGCCTTCTCTTTAGAGTACGGAGGAACGATGGGACTCTACCATCACCGTCATCTTGCTCCTCCTCAGGCTCATCTTCCTCCTCCTCTACATAGACCGGTGGTGGTGGTGTACTCTTAGCTGATGGTCTCGAAACGACATCATTCAACAAACCCAGATTTTGTTTTGTGTTGTCCGCAAAGCCCGTGGCCAACACTGTGATCGAAATAGAATCCTCAAGTGAATCATCAATCAAGGCACCGAAAATCACATTGGCGTCTTCTTCGACTGAATCATAAATCAACTTTGCTGCACGATTGACATCCGTCAAACTCAATCCTTCTCCTCCACTAATATTGAACACGACACCCTTGGCATTGTCAATACTAGAATCCAAAAGCGGACTAGAAATGGCAGCAGTGGCAGCATCCTCGGCACCAGTCTTTCCAGATCCAATTCCAATCCCCATTAGTGCCGTTCCAGCATCGGACATGACACTTCGTACATCTGCAAAATCAACGTTGATCAATCCAGGTTTGACAATAATCTCGGAAATTCCCACCACACCTTGTCGCAAGATGTCATCTGCTACCGCAAACGCTCGATTCATTGGTGTATTTTCTGGAATGATATCCAAGAGACGATCATTACTAACAACAATCACCGTATCAACATTTTCCTTCAACCGTTCAATCGCAGCAACCGCTTGCCTCATCCTCCTCTTTCCCTCAAACCTAAATGGCTTGGTAACAATCCCAATAGTCAACGCTCCAGCCTCCTTGCTGACCTCCGCTACAACCGGTGCAGCACCACTCCCAGTCCCCCCACCCATACCAGACGTTACAAAGCACAAATCCGTGCCCTCCACCATGGCAGCAATTTCAGCACGTGATTCTTCCGCGGCTAATTGACCCACCTCGGGATTTCCCCCGGCACCAAGTCCACGTGTCGCGGCTGTACCAATGTTGAGGACACGTGCGCCCTTGGCTTTGGAACGGCCTAGAGCTTGGGCATCGGTGTTGATTGCCCAGAAGTCTACTCCGGAGACGCGGGTGTCGAGCATGCGGTCAACCTTTGTGTATATTGTTGTGTGGTGGTGTTTGTAATTGATTATTGATTGTTTGTGTATTATACACATGATTTTGAACGAGGAACACATATGTAGTATGAGCAATACAATTCAGAAACAAACCTCACATATCAACACGATACTTAATGATACTCACAGCATTACAACCACCTCCACCAACACCCACAACCTTAATCACACAAGGACTCAATCCACCATCCGGAATGACAGCATAGGCATCATAATCATCAAGCATACCCAAAGCAGTACTCGACGTTTTCGTATTGCGACGTGTAATACCGGCAAAAGACCCACGTTCGGGTTGCCATCCTGATGCTACGGCTGAAACGAATGATATGTCTTCTTCTCCTTCAATGTTATTGTCTGAGAAAGCACGGAGCGATGAAGCAGGCGTAATGATAATGGACTGTTTTTGCAATAATGACGTAGATGGCGCAAAAGCACATGTTGTGGTAGTCGCGGTGAAGCAGCTAGCAAGGATGGCCATTGCAGCCATTGTATATCTGGATCGCATCATCTTCACAACAATTATTTGGTATTAACACAGCAGGATGAGCTTGATAAGGCGGCCGTAACCAGGATGATGCTCAAGGGAAATGGGTTCATGGAGCTTGTTGGCATCAAAGTCCAATGACGTTGCCGCCAAGAGCGAGTGTTGCCGCGCAAAAAATCCCTGTCTTCAAGATAGGAATAGCGACTACGTAGCGAGGACATCAGAAAGGAGAGTAATCCGGAAAGGGGTAATTATGTCTCTCCCTTGCTTTGCCTTTGCTCTGTAGCTTGTCTCACGTGCCCTGAAGATCGTCAAAGCAAACCAGTGACAAGGATCAGAACCTCTTCATGTGCTGTCTTGAGCAGCCAGACGAGCGTAACTTGCAGTTACATCTATTTCTCATAGCTTCACTCCAGGTCCAGCTGTCTCTTCCATGCGTGCTACTCCTGTCCTGTGCTACTCCTGCAAATTTGATCAGTTTCGCAGATAGATGTTACTCCTAGAGTTTACACTTCGGAATACCATAGGAGATATTAGAGCTGTCATCCGTTTAAACCAGTCGATCTCGATGGAGCAATATGCAGCTCCAGACTGATCGGGACTTGCTCTTTACTACCTCAATCTTGAATTTTTTCCTAATGACCAGGTTGTATTCTATGAGCAATATGCAAAAAGCTAATTTCAAAGATGATGAGTGAGCTTTGGTAGGGACAAGTCAGTGCAATGGAGTGGAATAGCTGTAACTGAGGGACTATCGACGTTGTTGTGTTGTTAGGCTTGTTGCATCATACATTCTTATTATTTGATGTGTCGTGCTCTAGTGTCTACTTTCTAACAATGCAACAAAGATTGTACACTCTCTCTACTCCTTCATTTTTGCATCTTCTTCATCATCATCTTCATCCTCCTCATCATCATCCATATTCGCATGCTCCTCCCTCCACTTCCTCATCATCTCCGCCTCATTATAATGCTTCTTCCTCAAATCCTTAAACTTCTTCTCATGCTCCTCCGTCTTCTTCATCTCCTCTTCCTCACTCATATTCGAATCTCGTGATAACGCCGGTGACAACGGGCATGCATCTTGCTTATCTGCCACAGCTTGGAGTTTGGAGGAGATGTCACCCCATTGATTGGCAAGGGAGTTCTTTTCGTGATGTGGATGATTTTCGTCTGGGGAGCGAGGGTGATGTCCTGAGGAGGTGGATTCTTCGTCGGAATGATGATCGTAGTGGGTGTAGGGTGTGTTGGGTTCGTCAATCTTTTGTTGTTGTTGTGTTGTTTTTGAAATCAAGTTGTTAGTATTTGCAAATGAACATGAGATGTGTATGTGAGCTTGAAAATAGAGCAAAACACTGTCATCTCTACAATAATGATATCAGCAGACGCACCTTCATTCTCGTACCCCTCAATAAATCATGCTCTTCAATTGCATGTTCATCCCAAGCTATATGTCTAGAGTTATCCGATTTATTGCCGTCGCTTGCCGCCGACGCCGCAGCTGTTTTGGAAGCTTTGGACGGTGATCCATCGTCTCGCGGATGCTTGAGGATTGGATGCACTGTGTCTGCTGGTGGCATTTTGATGTTTGTTGAGTCCATTGTATTGTTGGTTGTGTCTCGCTCTAAGATGTCAGTGTAATGCATGCAACGGTAGTGAAATCGTGATCGCTGCGATCGACGAAAAGTGAAAGCGAAGAGAACCCAAGATTTTTTGGTCTGGCGTGCTCACTTTTTGAAAACTTCCATGTCATTGTTTTTTGTTTTGGCACCCTATCGAGGCAGCATAGCTACCAAAAACAAGCAAAGACGCAACAACAACGACCATGACGGAAGCAGCAAAGATGGACATAGACGACAAGCCAACCATCAAGGTCAACAAGCGCCCCTCCATCCCAGATGAAAGCATACAAATGCCATGGGTAGAAAAGTACCGACCTGCCAAACTGGAAGATCTTGTGGCACATGAAGATATTGTTAGCATATTGACTAAGTTGATTGATAATGACAATTTACCGCACTTGTTGCTTTATGGACCGCCGGGTACTGGAAAGGTGAGTGGAAGATTACCCCGCTGACACTCGTGTGTAGGATATGAGGATATTGGGTGCATGTGATGTGTACATTTTTAAAGAGTGCACATGACACCAATACTAAATACCAATTCATTCACTCAATCAATGCAACAAACACTAACTCTCCACCATCTCACAGACATCCACCATAGTAGCCGCCGCAAAACGAATGTACGGATCCACCGCAGCCTACAAAACCATGGCCCTTGAACTCAATGCATCCGACTCCCGTGGTATCGACGTAGTCCGAAACGAAATCAAAGAATTCGCAGGGACACGTCAACTCTTCCACAAGGGTATCAAATTAATCATTCTAGATGAGGCTGATGCCATGACATCTGATGCACAATTTGCTTTAAGACGAGTTATTGAAAAACATACCAAGAATGCACGATTTTGTTTGATTTGCAATTATGTGAGCAAGATTATACCCGCGTTGCAGAGTCGTTGTACGAGGTTTCGATTTGCACCTTTGCAGCAGCATCAGATTCGTAGTCGATTGTTGGAGGTGGCGGATGCAGAAAAGGTGAATTATACGGAGGATGGGATGAATGCTATTTTGAATTTGAGTGGGGGTGATATGAGACGGGTGTTGAACTTGTTGCAAAGTACTGCCATGTCGAGTGAGGTGGTGAATGAGCATACTGTTTATATGACGAGTGGGGCACCGTTGCCGAAAGATGTGACGATTGCTATGGATTGGTTGATGAATTTGGAGTTTCGGGAGGCTTATGAAAAGCTTACAAACATGTGTACTACGAAGGGATATGCATTGTGAGTACAGTCAGTTGGTGTTGTCCAGTATTGGTGTGCTACTTGTTTCATCCTTGTATAACCTCGTGTGCTTACGTGAAACACTTGTCTCTTGTATCCATTCAGGACGGACGTTTTGACAGACTTTACCACGCTTGTTTCGGAATTGGAATTGCCTGCTGGAGTAATGGCGGTGCTTCTGGATGGAATGAGTAAAGTAGAACATCGATTGGCTTTTGGTACAGATGAAAAGCTGCAGGCTGCTTCACTGGTGGGAGTGTTTGTGCAAGCCCGGCACATGATGAAGGTGGCATAAGAAAAGTTCGCTTGGCAAGAGTGGAGGGGAGAGTTTCATCATCAATTCATAAGATTAACACAACACTAGAGTTTTTCAAAATTTCAACCCAGTTTCAGTGTTCAAAGTGTCACTAGACACAAATGAACCACAGGAGCTTCTATTTGTCTGGACTCAGCACTTCAATTGTAGAGTAACTAACATCGTTTTTCATTCTTAGAGAGACAAAAATACATCATGATAAGCGACCACCATTTTTTTTGCAATCCATTTAAAGCATTGGCATAGCAGCCCTGGCAGCGGCCCTCCTCTGAGTAAGAGCCCACTTATCCCTCTTCCTCTGGTTCTTAGACTTGGGTGCGATCCTTGGGGGTTCTACATCCTTCATCATCAAGCCAGCTAATTCTTGCATCTTCAAAATTCCATCACGTGTTTCTTCGTAGTATCTGTTGTATGTCTCAAGCTCCTCACCTTCAAGGTTGGAGGCAGCCTCCTCCTTGGTCATGGCACGGATCTCGCCCCATCGTGCGATTTTGTCAGCACGTTCATCAGGGGTGAGGAACGCGTTGAGGGCGGTGGATTGACGGCTGGTGGTCATGGGTGGGACGCCTGTTTGATAGCATCAAGTTAAATGGATAAAGGAGTTAGAAAAACGCAAATTTGCACAATTTAGGAACAGCAACGCGTTGGAACGCCTGTGGCGTCTCCTCCACATTATTACAGATCCCAAAGGATGGTTCTGGTTACATTCATTTTCGCCTTTACTCCATCCGAACACAGCTCTTTGTTCTCAACGCCACGTGGACCCAACGAAGTGATGGGTATAATAATAACGCCGGCTCCTCTCTCGATAAAATTAAATCATCACGTACCGAAGGCGGATGCCCCAGCAATTAAAGCGGCAACAACAAAAGTTCTCATGGTGATGATAGCTCTACTACTGTGAATTGGTGGAGAGAGAGTTGCAACGACGATGATGATGCCGGCCTGCTTGCAAAATTGCTGATGGGGAGAATCGCTGACGCACTAAGGACGGCGTAAAGGTTGACTACGTATGAATTCCTACGTACCTCGAGCTCACCGCCCCCTCCACAAGTAAATTTCGAACAGGCATCGACCATCGAGCGACATCCAGCTTCCAGCAATCGAATAATAGCAGCGATAAGCAACGTAGTAATACAATAGACATCATGAAGGTCACTGCTATTTTATGCTCGGTTTTGGTTGCCGGGGCTTCGGCCTTTGGTAAGTTTTTCAGACGGAGGAGATATAATTATACTGGAGCGGATTGAACGGCGACAAGCCGATCGAGAACCCTTTATGTTGGCGTTGAGAGGAAGTCGATTATCCTCAAGAATTCTGCTCATATGCACGAATTATTCAATGGAAAGAATTGCACAGCAATGGACCCAGAATTCAATGGATCATTGCATGAATATTTTCACCCATCAAATGAATTATTTGACTGACACATCTCATGTTCCCATCACATCAAATTCACAGCTCCAGGCGCCACCTCCTTCACCGGAACCCACATCTCCACAGTCTCCCAATCACCAATTGCCGCCCCCCGCACCTCTTCCCGCACCTCCGAACTTAACATGATGCGTCACCGAAAGAGAGTTGCCAAGCTCGGCAAGCCCGCCGATCAGCGTAAGGCTCTTTTGCGTGCACTCACCACTGAAATCATCCGTCACGGACGTATCAAGACTACCCTTGTCCGTGCCAAGGCAGTGCGTAAACACGTTGATCACATGATTCAATTGGGAAAGAGGGGAGATCTTCATGCTAGACGTCAGGCTCTTGCATGGGTTTATGATAAGGATTTGGTTCACTCTTTGTTTGAGGCTGCCCCTGAGAGGTATTCGGATAGGGAGGGAGGTTACACTCGTGTGTTGAGGACTATGCCCAGGCAGGGAGATAATGCCAAGATGGCAGTGATTGAACTTGTTTAAATATCAGTTAGAAAGCAAAAGATATATTAAAATAGTTTTGTGTAGTTTCTTTCTCAACGTGGGCGTGCTCTGGTTGGTTGTTGGGGAGGGAGAGAAGAATATGATAATACGTTGAAGAATCAATGAATGCATTATGTAGCGACATTAATCAAAGAAGTGCACTGTCATGTTCGTCGGTGAATGTTCTTTACATCCCATGTTCTGGTAACTGATGAGGGCAAGCAATACAACCATCAACTCGGATTGTTAATCTGCCCACGCCCCATTTCAATTCTATCCTCTAACCCAGAACCCAGATGAAAGAAATCCACATCAAACCAGCATCCCAACTCCACTCTTATAACTCCCTCTTTCGTTTCATACCACCACCACCACCACTCCCCCTCTCCGCCTCCATACTAGCCTTCATACTAGCAACCTTCTTAAACGCCGGAGCATTCCTCAACAAATCCGGCAGCGCAATAAACCGTACCCCACTCCCCCGTAAATACACCGTGGGTAATTTCGAAACCTGTCCATTCCTAGCTGTACGAACTACATCCGTTAATGTCATATTCATTGTATCTTCGGCGTTGAGGAGTAGTCCACGGTAGATTTCGCCGGATTTTAATTCGACAGTGACTTTCATGCCCTCGGCTTCGTAGAGGAGTTTTATTGGGACTCCGACGTTGCTCATGATGGATATATATTGTTGTGTAAATTCTGGAGTGGGGGTGGATGTATATCGCCGCAATTAGTCCGTCTATAATGCTATCTACAAGCCGAATATCTTATTTCAGATATAATTCGACCTCCGATTGTATCTTGTTCGAGAATTAGTTACCAAAACGACCGGTCACTTCAGCAGATGCAATCGAGGCGGATATATTAAACAAGACAGAGATACTTTTGAACAGGAGATCAGGCGCCGATAATGAAGATGATAGTAGGCACACAAGAAAGCTCCTTTGAATAAAATGAAAATGATGATCAAAATGAAAATCACTTCGAGAGGTCTGGCGTTCCCACCAACCACACTTTTTGCTCACAACCAACTTGCCTCTGCCTGCTGACCATAAGCCAACCATAGTAGCGAAATCACACCACCGATCCACCCAATAAAACCAACAGATCGCCCAAGATGCATCTTATGTACTATCTAGACGAGAGTGGCAAGCGGGTGTATACGCTCAAGGTGCGTATCCATGTGATCTTGATGTAAACAATACAACATCAAGATTTTTTGATGTCCATCAGATTTCGATATGGATGACATATCTTACCATCAATCAATGAGACTTGGCAATGAAGAGACTTTAGATGCTGGCACCAGTCCGAGAACATTTCGTTCAATGGCGATGCTCATCTTGACTATACGCAATAAGTTACGAGCCTATCATTCTCTATGATGTTTCTTGATGGTTTCAAAATTCCATGTCAATGTGTGTATGCGGTGGTGGATGTGGATGACGTTGGTATTTATTTGTGAATTGGCTATGAAGAGACTTTAGATGCTGGCACCAGTCCGAGAACTTTTAGTTCAATGGCGATGCTCATCTTGACTATACGCAATATATGTTACTGAGCCTATCATTATCTACGATATTTCATGAAATTCCAATCTGACACATCAATTTCTTATTTCTATCCTCTTTTCTTTGCATCAACCTTGGATTGTTGGTCTTACACATGACAATACTATGCTATACAACAACAGAAATTCAACCCGGAAAAGAAAGTCACAGAGAGCGCCCACCCTGCTCGTTTCTCACCTGATGATAAATTCAGCAGTCAACGAGTTGGCATGAAGAAAAGGTTTGGTATTTATTTGCCTGATCTGCCACCAACTAAGGAGTTATAATTGTAAGGAGTTCTGAGATAAAGTAGCATGTTTATTATTTATATTAGAAGAAGGTGATGAGATAGCAGGATGGGGGGCGGGTTAAGCTGAATGGTTTGGATGGCATGGCATTATGGTACTGCTGACAAATCAAACTTACATTACTCCAACACTGTGGATTACGATAGCCAATAAAGTTAACCTTCAATTCATTATTAAACTAAAGTAAGTACCCCACACTAAAAGCTTACAAGACAACAAGGTGTTGTGCTTCCTCGTCCCCAGTAGGTGCCAACTTGGGATAGACTCTCTTGTACAAGGCAAGGCACACCGTATCGTGCTGCTTGATGGGAGCATTGAAGAGACACTTCATCACACCATGGTCTCCCACACTCTGGACGATATTTCCCTGCAATCCATGTTTGGTTGTCAAGCCTGCAGGCATGAACCACCTGACATCATCAGGATTGTAAAACATGTACTTGACTGTGGCGTGTCTCTTGTGGACTCGGGTAGGATATCCTGTCAGGATGATTCTCTTCAAGACAATCCTGTCAGCATCGGCTCCAAGCATAGATCCATGAGCCAAAAACTCCCGTCTCTTGCTATCAAGGCTTTCACCCTCTGTCGCCTCACGGAATACGAGTACAGGACAGGGAGCATATGTCACCGGGCCAAAGACTGTGCAGGCAAAGAAGGCTCCTCCCGTGGGCATGTATCGTTCAAACTTGTGCTTGTCACTATTCAAGTTGTTTTGGGAAAAGACTGGACGGCTTTGCCAAGTCCTCCATCCACATCGGAAGGTGAGGACATCCTTGCTCTTGATTGGAACCTCGGGATCATTCTCACATTTTAATGACTGTGACAGACCCATGTGAAGGACGGAAGCCTTGTTTTCATGAGGGAGGAGAGATACTGCAGCTAGTATCGTATCCGGAGAGAGTCGAGCGTAGGACTGTGAAGGCACCCCTGAAAGAGTGATCGTTACGTATGCACCAGAAGGAACACATGCGCGTGCAAGGGCCTCTTCTTCCTCGTCTTCTGAATCGTCCATGACAGCGTCGCCATCTTTGCCAGAAGAAACGCCAACACCACAACCTTTCTTCATCACGATGTCACTCATGTCTTTCATATCGAGCATCACATCCTTCTGTGTTGCCTTGAAGCTGCTAAAGTGGTACACAGCACCATACGAATCTGGCAAATTTTCCTTTGGATCCCAGTAACTCTTTCGGAAGCTCTTGATACTACGATAACGTGCATATCGGTCACGGGCAGCTCCTTCCTCTTCATGGTCCACCTCGTCGGGGAACTGTAGGTCACTTTCACGATCTTGTTTGCGTTGAGCAAGCAATGTACGCTTCTCTTCGGCATTCACATCAACGTCATCGTCCATAAAAGCATCACCGCCTCCAACGGTAGTCGCATCTCCGTTCTTCTTGTTGAGAGAATATGCCAATTCTCCACGATCTTCTGCGTCCTCCTCATCTTCACCAATGGCATCAAGCCACGCTGATTGGTAGTCAGACCATCCAGCAGGACGTGACGTTCCTGGTTCAAAGACATCACTCTTTTTACCGTTGGCATCATTCAAGTCGTCACCATCACCCTCTAGATCAAATCCATCGTCATCAAACCCAATAAGATTCTGTTCTCCTTCCAGAGCATCAGGTGATGCAAACATTTCTAATGATTCACGTTCTTCTGGATTAGATTCTGCCAGAAGAATGCCACCATCTGACGACGAATTGCTGCTCATTGTCACGTTGTCATCATTCTTCTTGACTCGTTGCTTCCTTCCCATTGCAACAATTGGGGGCAATTGATCCCCACCACTACCCGATCCAGCCAGTTTGAAGTGTTTCACAGCAAATGTGCCAAGATGAGGAACGTGAGCCAGGTGATTGACATTCCAAGGACTGTTTCCACGAATATATCCTGTGAGTTTCAACTCTTGCGTCATTTCATCATATTGTACTGCTTTGATGTCTTTGCATGGAGCACTATCACTTCCATCTGTAATGAGAAATGGCCGAGGAGAGTCTGCCACCCAGCTAGTACCCGAAGCTGACATAGTACATAGCATACGAATCAATGCAGCACAGGATGTCTCTGATTGTGTTTTCGTTGTTGCAGTACTCGTGGCACTAGTACTCACACTTGCAATATCGTCCATCAAGTCTCCACTTCCTCCTGTGGTTGTTCCTGTTGCAATATCAATCTCAAAAACTTTGGAATTCTCACCAAACTCAGTACTTGCAAATCGTGAAATGTACTTCTTCAACTCTGCCCGACGACGAATATGTGTACGTCGAATAGATTTAGAGGATCGATGAGTCGTTACACCCATGGACATGGCTTCTTCATATTCATCTTCTTCATCGTCATCCTCCATTGCATCATCTGCATTCAAGTCAATGATACCACCACCAATAGTTTGAGGAGAACCATCCCCCTCAATCTCCTTATGAACAATCAAAGTAACAGGAGTCGGCATACCCTGAGCCTTAATCGCAGTCAAAATTCGATCACCTCGCTCGCTAATCAAATGATCCAAATGTGCTGTATTGGCCGAAGTCTTGATGGATGTGGCAGCGATACTCATTCCTCCTCCAATACTGCTACCACCTCCACGTCCACCAATAGAAGCATTAATGGCCATGGAAGAAGTAACAGAGCTACTATCCACCAAGAATAATACCAAGTCACAAACACGACAGAGATCAAGCGCAGCATTAACCGAAGCATCTTCTTCACTATAACTCGACGCATATTGCGGATGAAACGACGTCGAGTTGGTCAAAAGTGTCAAATGCGGTTGTCCACCCTTGGTATGAGCACTGTATGCCGCGGTAACAGTTCGAGTTGTCCCATCACTCTCACACGCAATGACTTTATCAGCACCTCCGACTATGAACTGTCGTACACACTCTTCCAATTCACCCTCTTGTTCGGATAAGGAAATGATGCCCACAACTCGTGGAGGTGGCGTAGATAACGCTTTTGATGCGGATATACCCACTGATGATGCCACAGACGCAAGTAATCCACGACGAGCTTGTAATAACGTCTTTTTGGAAGCATCTCTCTTTTGCTTTGCGGCGTTTAATCGATTGGCCTTGGCAGAACCTTCATTGGTTGTGGAAGCTTTGAGTGATTTGCGTGCTCCGCCGCTGCTTGCGTTAACTTTGCCTCCTTGGAGTCTGTTCTTGCTTCGCTTGGAGGCGGTGGCTCGTTTGTTCTTTTTGTTGGTTTGTTTGAGCTTTCCAGCTCGATGCGAGTGGCCGCCCATCGTCGTAGGAGATGGGTGTAAAGGTAGGTTTATGGAACAAATGCAATTTTTTGAGATGGTTGGCCAAAGAGGCAAATGCTCAAGCGCGCCAAAATTATGGCGCCACGTCTGACATTCAACCACCGCACCCCAAAAAAACAGAAAACCTCCATGTCGGCGATTGACGCCTACATATACGCTGTGTCCTGCAATTAGCCACTAATCGAGCTGCTTCTGAAACCCACCGCATACAATTAATACTTGGCTGCCGTGCTTCTTCAGATAAAATAATAATATCAAATAATATCAATAACCATGACGATGCACAAAATGATGATAAGATCGCTCCTCCGCCAGCGACATCAATCAACACCAAACCTATCATCCTCCATCCGATCCATATCCACCACACCCACACTCCAACAAGCAATGCCCGCCCCCAAAACCTCCTCCGAAGAACCCAAAACCGCCCAAAAGAAAGTCATCAAAACAAAAGAAAAGAGCGGCTCAGCCTCCAAAATGGCCGCCAAGGAGGCCAAAACCAACCGTCTCGTCGACCTAATGACCAAGGCCTACGATGCCCCCATCACCCCACCACCAAAAGTATCCGACGAAGAAATGGCCATCCGTGCCATGATCGGACGAAATTACGTCATTGGATCCTTCAAACGACATAACGAAAACAATCACGATCTCGCGGTGAAAATACGCATGAAGAAACATGCCATGAAATTATTACCAAAGGAGGGTGAGATAGGGGATACACCAATAGAGGGAGAGAAGAATACTGTGTATGGAAAGTGGAGGAAGGCGGCGTTTAAGGTGAATGGGAATTGGGGTCCTCCGGATTCGAGGCCGATTCCGTTGTTGACTCCGCCGATTGAGGGGTTTGATGCTAGTTTATATATGGATGCGGAAGATGAAAGTTAAAGAGAGAGAGAGAGGAGATGATGTTATATACAACTTTCTGGAGACAATATAGAATAGAGCATGGGATGGATGTGGGTTGTTTGGTATATGCATTCAAGTGGAGGAGACTTGTTGGAGTGCAAACAAGCATTAATCCAACATGAGATCAACACTGAGAGTGCAAGAGCCTATCTCCCTTCTTCAAGATGATTTGACCTAACATTAATACCAAATCACTTCTTCTTCCTTTGCTAACTCTTCCTCGATTTCAAGTTCACAACATCTTATATCATGTGCCTTTATTCATTCTTTGGTCCAACCTGCGCAATGCTTGAAGATGAAGTCAGGGCTTATTGCTTCTATAGTCTACTTATAATGAGGTGGCTGAAACTGAAATGCCTTGAAGATGTTGTCACTAAATTGTCATCTTAGAATCTACATAATGCGTTATGAGGCGCAAGATAAATAATAGCAACTTGACATCTATTAAGAATCGTCAATTCAATTTTTCTCTCCATATCCAAGTGCAATTAGATCACGCCCAAGCTTGAAGTAAGCTTCTCCTTTATCCCGTTGCGGACTTTCTGTCGCATCGACGGCAGCCTGGTGTCCACGAAGCGCAGAGGCATAGTCATCTTTTTCTACTAATCCTCTTGTATAGCGGACCCTTAGAGATGATAACGCAATATCATCTCCTAGTTTGGTGGCAATAATCCAATGTTTCGCTGCTCTGTCCAGCCTTCCATTTTCTTCCTCCACGCATCCAAGATTATTTCTAGCAGTGGGATGCCCTCCAATTGAAGCCTCTTCCAAATGATAAAGTTCCTTTTTCTTGTCCTTCTTGATACCCCCTGGCCCATTCCGATACATTGTTGATAGCATATAATGTCCCGTAACACTACCCAATCCGGCTGATTTATAGAAATATTCAAATGCACTTTCGTAGTCCCCTTCGTTGTAGCACCTCGCACCCATTCGGTGTATTGCGGCTGGATCATTCGATGATTCGGCCCTTTTCACATTAGTACGGTTCGCTTCTTCCTCTGATTTTGCCATTGGGTGTCGACAAAACGGACACGTGTGCTTCAGTCCTGCTTCCTGCTCACGAACGCAATTGGCATATTCACATCCGGCACAAATTATTTTGCTGCAACATGGCATCATATTGGATTTTTTGTGATCAATCGGTAGCGGCAAACAACAAATCGGGCAGTCACCGAGATGACTACTTTCGGGTTGTTTAAATAAAATTTCATCACGTAACTCAGAGGCTCTTTTCTTACATGCTCGTTTGTGTTTTGATCGATGCTCCTTCTGGCACGTAACACTGCAATATCGAACAGATTTGCAAGCGGTACACGTCTTCAATTCGATTCATCATCTTCTGCGATGCCGCAGGCGGCACAACCCATCACTTTGAGGAGGATTAAATTTGAGTAATCGCCGCCTACTGCTGAAATTGAGAGCGCCAGTAATACTAAGCATCCAACAACGCCACTGAGCAGCAAATGCCCACCCCCATGTTCATTGTTCATATGTATCATTGGTCATTGTGGAGATTTTCGGTCTGTCCGTGCCGAGAGAGAAAGATCCCCTTCTTTTTTTCCACCGCACAGAAAATGCTCACAAATCAATCTCATCTCCATGAGTCTCCATGGCATTGGTCTCGACGTAGGACTGATCCAAAATAGACCATCAAAACATCACTCAAATCTGTGACAATGTTCCTATCTAGAGCTGGACTCCGTTCGTGTGGTGCAAGGATAGCCACCAGTAACACAAGATGTGCATCGGTACTTGCTCCAACAGCTCCATCTGCCCCAACTGCGGCTGCAGCGACACCATTGCACACAACAACAACAACAACAACAAAATCAACTACATCCAGTCATTCTCAACTGCCGCCAAGCCATCTACAGCCCAACTAGTGAAACAACTACGTGAAATGACCGGAGCACCAATGATGGAGTGTAAAAAAGCACTATCCACACCCGAAGTGGATCATGATTTAGAAAAGGCACAAGAGTGGCTACGCAAATATGGATCTGCCAAGGCATCGTCCAAAGTTGCAGGCAGGGAGGCACTTGAAGGTCTTGTAGGGGTGAAAATAGAGGGAGATAGAGCTAGTATTATCAAAGTTAAGAGTGAGACTGATTTTGCCTCTCGGAGTGAGACGTTTTCAACGTTTGTTCAGGAGATTGCCGATGCAGCTACAGCGGCTGGAGAGGTTAATGGAGATGTCGATATTGGCGCATTCATGGCTTCTGCGAAAGATAGCAAAGGACAAGTACTGAGCGAAACTCTTAATGATGCCATTCTTGCCATTCGAGAGAACATTCAAGTAGATTCAATGGTCATCATGAAGGCATCCTCCGATAAATCTGTATTGGCAGGATATGTCCATGGACGTGCACCCAACTCTACCTGCGGAAGTGCCGCAGCAGTGGTTGAACTAGAAGTAACATCCGATGCAGGCAGTGAAAAGGCAGAAGAAGCGGCAAAGAAATTGGCAATGCATGTAGTTGCAGCAAAACCAACCTATCTTAATCCAGAGAGTGTTCCAGAAGATGTTGTGAATAAGGAGAAAGAGATTCTATTGGAGAAGATGACTGGGACAAATAAGCCGCCGGAGATTATGGAAAAGATTATTGCTGGTCAAATGCGAAAGTTTTATGAAGGAATATGTCTTACGGAACAATCTCATATGGTTGAGGAGGGAAATCCCAAGGTTAGCAAGGCAATGAAGAGCTTGGGACTTGAGGTAAAGAATTATACTCTTGTTGGAATGTCAAAGTAAGAGCTATTAAAGAATAGTGAACTGCTTGAATCTCTTCTCATGCTTGAACTTAAGATAGTTTGATGTTTACTTTTGACTCTTGATTTCTACATTCATTGTACTCTAATGGAGATTTGAAGACAACCTGATTGTCGGCTTCCAGAAGAATTTCATAAGGCACTGCACGTGTTTTTTTTGTCTTCAAAGATGATACTACTGCTGTTCATATTATGATGTTGTGCATTCAGCTCTGGTACCCAGCAACGATTGCAGCAACATGCATATAATATGATGTTCATTCCAAGTCACTGCATCATCTTCTCCTCACACTCCTCTTCCTCCGTCTCGACAACGTCCCACTAGCCTCCACCTCACCACCATCCCTCACCGCCCCCGCCTCCAACTTCAACACACTCTCCGCCCCCTCCTTCCCCTGCTTCACCGCATTCGAAATCATACTCGCCAAATGCCACATACCCCCATCCCGATCTAACCCATGTGACCCCTCCATATCATTGTGCATATCTGCCACCTCTCGCATGACTTTTGGATCTAAATCAAATTGGAATGGGGATTGATGTCCTGTTTCTTCTTCGAACCATTCGTCGAATTCTTCATTGGACATGCTTCGTTTGAGTTCAGCCGTTGTTTTGAGTATAGCTAGGCCGGTCTTTGGGCATTCTTCGAGTGCTTCGAGTGCCTTGCGGCATTTCATAAAGATGGTTTGTGATTTTTGTTGTGCCTTTTCGCAGTCGTTGCCGACTGTGTCGGGGTGGTGTTTCATGGCGATTTTTAAGAATGATTTCTTGGCGTGGGAGTATTTGGACTCTTTGGGTATGTTGAGTGTGCGGAATGGGCAGGGTGCTTGTTTGAGAGGGGATGGTAGTGATGAGAAGTATTGGCATTGTTGCTGTTGTTTCGTCGATATTATTTGATGGCTATATATTATTGTTGCGTTGTAGTGATGATGATGGATATTGCAGAGAGTGCTAAAAGATGCCAATGATGATGACGCCGACCTTCTTCTTTCCGATTTGTGTGTAGCTGCTTGGAGCAGTCTTCTACGTAGCGCCGTCCGCGTCGAGTTCATCCTGATGAGCCAAGTATTGTGATACAAGCAAATGATAGTGTTTGGTTTGGTTGTCTGAACCTATTGCCTCTGAAAAGGACGTCGACATGTCGTTGTGCGACATGGAGGAAAACCAAAAAGTTGTGAGAGGGAAAGAGAAGCCCCGTGAAAGGGACATCTTTGTTCAAAAAGGCCCGTTTCATAGGGCACATCAATTCACCGATGAAAAAATAATTTCGAATTCTTTTTGAGAGCACTATTGTACTATTTGTCACTGTTGTGGTTGGTGATATCCTTCCAATCGGTCAAGGAATAGCCGCAACAGCGCCTCAAATTCACTTCCCAATGTCGTGCCTATGCATCGGCGGCGTATGCATCCCCTACGCAGGCCTCATCCCCCTCCTCCTCTTCGCACTCAAATGGGTCGCCGCCCAACTTCCAAGGGGATTGCTCCCCGACTTTGTTGCCACGCGTCTTGGTCTACAGCAGCACCAGCAGTCTGAAAAGGGAGCATCATCATGTGCAGAGGGTGGTGGTAGTTGCTGTGCATCAGAGACGAAGAAACCTCGTCGTCGTACTGCTCGTGAGAGTAGCACTTCTTCTACTGCCAGCACAACTGATGTGGATGAAACTAATGAAGATGAAAAGAAAGAAGACAACAACGATGGTATTTCAGGAGGAGGAGGAGGAGGAGGAGAAGTAGAACATATTGATGCACTCACACGATGGACCGAAGTATTCACACAAAGCAGACAATCATCATCTTCTCTATTATTTGTCAAATTTACCGCCGAGTGGTGTAAACCATGCAGAGTTATACAACCAGCCTACACCTCACTGGCGGCACAACATCCCAAATATAAATTCGTCACAGTTGATGTCGACGGGGATGATTGTGATGCACTGTCAAGTAAGCTACGTGTGGCCATGATGCCCACGTTTATTTGTTTTAGGAGTGGAGGGGAGGTGGGACGGATGAGTGGGGGGAATAATCCGGAGGGTTTGAAGTCTTGGGTGGAGAAGATGAGTTCTTCGTAGTTGGATGTATAGGAGTATATTGTAATAATGTTAGTTAGTGAAAGTAGAGGTGTAGAATAATCACACTTTCATAATTGAGAACATACTGACATGTCTCTGGAGAACTTGTATGTCTAGAGAGGTTAAAATGAAGTTGAAAGCAAGAAGGAATCTCCTACAAACCGCTCAGATCACGGATGAGACTGCAATTGACAGTTGTTGCAATCTTGCAGAGAATGAAGAAAAATCTTTTCATGGGTCTGATTTAAATCCTAAAGAAGGTTAATATCATGCTTTCCACCCTTGATCCAGATGCTGTAGCTTCAGTCCCAACACCTATGCACTACATACTCCTACTTATTGCAATATGAGGGAATTCTCTCGGCTCTACAATATATTATTGTAATGAAGTCCTTTTTCCTGATTGGCGGATTGGAGCATAAAAGGCTATCAACAAGTTTCAAGCACCTCGATGCCGCATCTTCATGACATCCTCCCCCTCTCTTGAGGGAAAGATGTTTTTTGGAGGGACTATTGAGATTCTACAATTCCTGCCAAAATCCGAAATATTATGTTCTTTTCCTTTAAAGTTTTGGTTTTGCTCCTAAAAACGTATCTCTAAAAGTGAGGTAAGTTGTTGAACTGCGAACTGCGACTCAAGATGCCATCCGGATCTGTTTCTCGTTATTGGGCCCTACAACGGAATTAGTATCTCTATTTGCCGCCATGGCGCGCTTTTTGCAGGACATGGACAGAAAACACACAAAAAGGAGAACCCATCTCGTTCAGCTGTGCTCTACGACCAGAAACAACACACAATTGGTACGCAGCAGCTCAAGCTTCGTGATTGTGACAGCATACATAGCATACCTACATAACAGCACCATGACCATGCATTCTATTGTAACTGGTATAATCGACATTGAATAACCTCTTATGAATCCAAACGAGTCGTTTGGTTGTTGAAACGACTTCGGCATCATTGTAATAGGTATTGATCACAGCCTTGGCAACATCCGATTTAAATGTCTCTTGCTCAAAATGTTCATTGTACATCTGAGCAACTATCTCATCCGTTGCAGCTACTCCAATGACATCACTCATCTTCTTCTCAGTCTCAGCATCATTATTTAAGTATCCCCACACAACAGAAATAGAAGAACCTGGGAATGGTTTGGCGATTTGTTGAATAATCGCAGCAATCTCACGGCCCTTCTCTTCCATCCTATCTTCATAAGACTTCTTGGTATCACCAGCACCAGAGTCTTCTACATCCTTCTCCACAGCATCCTCTTCATCCTCCTCCTCATACTCATCAAAGCTGAAAAGAATACCCTGCGCTGCGAATTTCTTGAGTGAATTTATATTATCGATTTTCCTCAAGTCTTTCTGTTGATATATTGCACACCTTCTCTTCACCAATGATTACTCTATCACACACAACACATACTGTAGCCTGGTGTGTTCCATTTGGCCTCTTGGTACGTGTTGCTTGCTTTATCGCTTTCATGACAAGCGATTTCTTAAAGTTCTCATCCGGTGGATTCAGTGTATGAAAGCAATTATCATTGAAGACACTATCACGAGTATCATCTACTGATCTTTTCCGCCTGCGTGCTTCTCTATCCTGACGCCTTCCATCGTCTCGTTCCTCTTGCGATTGCTGTGCTCTTGTTCGCTTTCGTGAAGCAGTGTCTGCATCCTGTGTCGATCTACGTACCTCTGGCGATTGCTGTGCTCTTGTTCGCTTTCGTGCAGCAGTGTTGGCATCCTGTGTCGATCTAAGTTCCTCTGGCGATTGCTGTGCTCTTTTTCGCTTTCGTGCAACTGTATCAGCATCCTGTGTCGACCTACGTTCCTCTGGCGATTTTTGTGCACGTGCACGTCTCTTTCTCTCTCGTTCAATGGCCTTTTGGAGTGATTGTGTCGTTGTTGTTGTTCAGCAGATGTCTCACCATGGCGTCGTTCAATATAATCGACACCAAATCTAACACATCTTGTTTTGATTGTATTATCCCTTCGAACATCAGCAAGCGATTCTTCGTCCATTTCCATGCTGGTATTAGACAGTTATGGGTGGTGACGCTAGTTAAATTTACTACAAAGCGAATTTTGGAAAATCACTCCAACACCTCACGGACAGTTTCCCTACACCCCTAGTACAAATGAACGGCAACGGGAGCCTTCCTAGGTCCTCTACTTATGTAGTTACGGCGATATCCACTTCACTAGCACTCGCCTAGTTAAATGACCAATTGTTGTCTATATTGGTCCCTGCAGCGATTGAATCGTCAAATTACCGCCCCATCTCGCAGACATTGGTCCACTGGGGTCATGCCTCGACATTCGTATCGTTGGTTTCATCTTCATCGCCCATGTTGGTACTCGTAGGGGGATCGGAAGGGTCGAATTCCAGAATTGCCCAAAGTCCAAAACATTGTTGGCGCGCCCCGCCATCAAGCCTCATTTTCACAAAGAACAAAACATCAACAAATCCACCATGTTCCACGACACCGTGCACCACGTTACGGACTGCTCACACATCGAATGATGGCTCTATGGACAGCTCATCGTCTATATATTCGGCGGCAATCGAGGTTTCAGTGGTCGTAACCGGCCATAATGGTCGTAATGCAATTTGAAATTTGGGCATGGAAAATTGCCCTTCTGGGGCGTATGCATGCCTCATGGTCTGTATCTCGGCCATATAAACACTCTAATGCAGCGACAAACACAATAATGCAGTCTATATTAGCGATTCGGAATACACATCATCACCTCGACACATCATCGTCGGAGGAGGAGCGGAAGGAACAACTCGCGACACATCAATATTCAATGCATCTACTAAGTGTGTAGATTAGTTATATTTACAATATATACAATATTTATGGCTCATCGTCATGGCCATCATCACTTGGGGGGACGTAATCGGTTGTATAGGTTGTCATCTGAAATCTTGCATGTGTTGTCGTCTCAGTGCCAAATGATGCAATCACGTCTCGCATAAGTGCATTCTTCTCCAAAGCCTTCTCTTCGACAACGCTCAAATACTCGGGGTGATTACACGAGGTATATCCGATGTTGTTAGCACATTCAATGCTACAAGAATGTCATGTATTTGCTCCTTGACTCTCGCTAGAACAGAAGGTGGTAGACGGTCTTGATTGACTCCAAAGTATTCAGCGAAGAACAAAGCAATGACCGGTAAGTCCTGAATAGAATATGCATCTCCTTCTTCGTCCCCGCTCATCCATAGCCTCCATAGCCTCGCACCAATGTACTTGTAGACTCTCTTTGAAAGCTCCTTGTGTTCCCCCACAACGTATCGTGCTATCTCGATCTCATTCATCAACGAAGTAGACCGACAACTCTCCGACGTACCAATGAAGTAGTATTTGGCAGGACGAAACAAGACAGTAACTCCGTCTGTCTTGGGAGTGGTGTAACATCTGTTGACTTGATAGTGGAGATTGAAAGTGTTGCCTTGCATGTATTGTTGGATACGGCACCGGATCCGCCTTCTCTCACACACATGGTACAACCTTCCAAGTCGTCTGTGCTTATTCTCAGACGCTCGGCGAGGGTGGCTTCGTGTATCCAGTGCGTGGATGGCTCGAGTGCATGGACAGCCTTCGCCGTCTGAAGAAATGACACCATCGATTATGACACGCTTTGCTACAATCGGGCCTCAATTCGGTTCAATCTATTGAGTATCTACCTAATGGATCGACGTGGCATGGTTTGATTGACGAACATCTTGTCTTTGCTGGCAAATATAGACCGAATCCGTTGCCGACTCGTGAGAACCGATCCTCTATCGCATTGTCCAGTTTAGACGGAGTACTACGAAGCGAAATGAGTTACTCCAACTCCACACAGCAATCAGCTCGATCGGTAGGGTGTAGTAGAAGAGCTCTGCAAGTTAAACTGTGTCGATCGACCTCTTAGTTGTCGAGAATGAGCATTCGCTATGACGGAGGTCGGATCTTGGCTGAGATTCTAAAATGCTAGCAAATCGCTAGATAAATGAGGCCAAAAAAATTCAAAACATGCTCAAATAATGTCTCATGAAAGTTGTTGATTCTATGGCTCTGAAATGGTCGAATGGATGCATACAGACATGCATTCGAATCCTCGACACCTTGCGAATCGAATGGAATGCTGTATGCATCCATTCGACCCCTCAGAGTACGAGGGAGCCTCTCTAAAGTCAGACAATCGCTCGACTTTGGACGATTCCAACTCGTCTCATAGTCGACCAATTCACACAACCAGCACATGAATCGTAAACTAGAGGAGAAGAGCTTTTCATTGGTAGTCTTGGATTTACTGTAGAGTTAATATTTAATTAGCCTATCTATTTCCAAAAAAATAGCCATTTTAAGGGGGTACTTAGCGACGTAGTTAGCGTCACCACCCACAACAGTGTTCTCCATGCTTCCTTTTGATGGTGGCGGGTGGTGATGGGTTTTATGCCATTTTGTTAGTTTGAGGTCTAAACCGCGCCAAAAAAAGAGGTTTGATTTTCTGGACGGACAGACAGACAGACAGACAGACAGGAATTTCTTGGAATTCTGGGTTAAGCTCTGCTTCGCTCGACTCGATTTAAATTTTGATTTCCCTACAACTCTACACTTACGATGGACAAGCTCAAACGAAGCTTGGACACTTGTTATTACTCCTGTGGGAAGCCATTGCCTTCAATAATATTGACACTGTAGCATCGACGAGGTCGGTCATCGCGAGATCCAGATGCAGCGCCGTGAGCAGCAGCAGCAGCATGAAGTAGACCGCAACACCAGAGGCGAAAAAGGCCTGTCATCGTCAATGTTGCATGGACGGTCTTCAAGACTCTCACAATCGCAGCAGCAGCAGCAGCAGCAGCAGCGGCGGCCACTGATAGCAGCTCTTTGGGACTCGACGCCAAAACTACACCGTAGTGGTAGCCTTGGTAGTGGTCTTTGCAGAGATGACGTTGACGTCAAGTCTACACCGAAGCAGACCCGCAGACGTAGTGACCTCAAAAGCTCCAATGGTACAGCCACGGTAGAAGATTACGTTAAAGTCTTTCGGTACTTGAGTAAATTGAATAGAACGAGTCCTGGTGTTGAAGGTGAGTAAATATCTTGTGTAAAGTGTGTGCCTTATATATCGATGCACTTCTAATGTCAGATTATTATGTCTTATTCATCGCCAACACACCCAGTTGATAATAGCATCTTAGAATCAGACACTAATCGTAGTAGGCCACGACCAAATACCGCGTTAGCGCTATCCTCCCCAAGACAATACAAGAAGTCTTACTCTGATTCTAATCTTCGGCCGTGGCCACCATCATCACCAGCAACAACAGCAACAACAACAACTTCGTCAAGAAGTTCTGCTTCTGCTGTGAAAAGTTGTTTTCACCTTCCAAACGTCAGCAGCAAAGGTATCAATGTGAAACACTTTCATCCCCCTCCTCCTCCACCACCACGACGAAGGTCGCCTAAGGCGCAAAATCCTCGAGTTGTTGTAGCAGCAGGGCTTGCGTCATCTTCAGCAGAGAGAAATGTTGAAAATACCGTAACAACTCAACTAAGAGAACTATGCATTGATATCAATCAAGCTCCAGCTCCGCCACAAAGAGCTGTAAATGGAAACCGACAGCTCGTGGCACAATATCATCGGCAGCGAGAAATTGACACTAGTCCAATAGACCAGCATTTCAATGAGATAACTAGTGCGCCTCTTAGTAGATTCGCCGAAGTCAAAGATGAGTGGCCTGAACCTGACGATGAAGATGAAGATAGGGGGGGATTTCATAAAATTCTGAGATTTTTCTAGAGCCCAAAACCTCTGACCCAGTGATTATATGAACTAATAAGGGTCTTAGAAGAGATTTTTAGGAAGTTTGGTGTTCATAGCACCCCTATGGCAAAAGATACGAACTGGAGAAAATCGCGTATCCAAGCTTCGTTTGAGCTTGTCCATCGTAAGTGTAGAGTTGTAGGGAAATCAAAATTTAAATCGAGTCGAGCGAAGCAGAGCTTAACCCAGAATTCCCAGAAATTCCTGTCTGTCTGTCTGTCTGTCCGTCCAGAAAATCAAACCTCTTTTTTTGGCGCGGTTTAGACCTCAAACTAACAAAATGGCATAAAACCCATCACCACCCGCCACCAGTCGATGCAATCGTTGCCGTCTTCCTTCAAAAGGAAGCTGGAGAACACTGTCTAATACCAGCATGGAAATGGACGAAGAATCGCTTGCTGATGTTCGAAGGGATAATACAATCAAAACAAGATGTGTTAGATTTGGTGTCGATTATATTGAACGACGCCATGCTGAGACATCTGCTGAACAACAACAACGACACAATACACTCCAAAAGGCCATTGAACGAGAGAGAAAGAGACGTGCACGTGCACAGCAATCGACAGAGGAACTTAGATCGACACAGGATGCCAACACTGCTGCACGAAAGCGAACAAGAGCACAGCAATCGCTAGATGAACGTAGATCGACACAGGATGCAGACACTGCTGCACGAAAGCGAACAAGAGCACAGCATCGCCAGAGGTACGTAGATCGACACAGGATGCAGACACTGCTTCACGAAAGCGAACAAGAGCACAGCAATCGCAAGAGGAACGAGACGATGGAAGGCGTCAGGATAGAGAAGCACGCAGGCGGAAAAGATTAGTAGATGATACTCGTGATGGTGTCTTCAATGATAATTGCTTTCATACACTGAATCCACCGGATGAGAACTTTAAGAAATCGCTTGTCATGAAAGCGATAAAGCAAGCAACACGTACCAAGAGGCCAAACTACAGTATGTGTTGTGTGTGATAGAGTAATCATTGGTGAAGAGAAGGTGTGCAATATATCAACAGAAAGACTTGAGGAACATCGACATCGCATAAAAGAAATGTCTGTCTGTCCACGGACAGGATGGGTGTCGCAACTCGCCTCCCGCCAAAATATGCTCCCTGCGGGAAGAAAACCTATTTTCGTGTCGGCGAGGTGTCACTCGCATATGTGCCGCGCTTTTCATTCGACATGACACGCTGTTCATTCGACTGACACGCTGTGTGACACCTCGCAGACGCAAAAAAGGTTTTCTTCCCGCAGGGAGCATATTTTGGCGGGAGGCGAGTTGCGACACCCATCCTGTCCGTGGTCTGTCTGTCCGTCCGTCCGGAAAAAGAAACTCTTCTTTTTGGCGCGGTCAGCCTCAAACTAAATTAAGCCCGCCACCATGCCATGGCGATGCCCATCGTCTTCCTTCAAAGGGAAGCAAGAGAAGAAACCTGTCTGATACCAGCATGGAAATGGAGGAAGAATCGCTTGCTGATGTTCGATGACAAAATGCACTCAAAACAAGATGTGTTTAATTTTGGTGTCGATTTCATTGAATGACTCCAAGATCCAAGACGAACAACAACAACAACAACAATGACACATTACGATCCTTAAAGGCGATTGATCGGGGGAGAAGAAACGTGCACCCACACAACAGTCGCCAGAGAAATGTAGGTCACACATGATGCTGACACTGTTGCACGAAAGCAAAAGAGCACAGCAGACGCCAGAAGAACGCGTGAGTTGATAACTAATGCCAACACTACTGCACGAAAGCGTAGATTGATACTGGATGTCGACACTGTTGCACGAAAGGAAAACGAGCACAGCAGTAGGAACGAGAGGATGGAAAGCGTCAGGATAGAGAAGCACGCAGGCGGAAAAGATCAATAGATGATACTCGCGACGATGTGTACTTTTGTGCACTGAATTCTTAAGAAATCGCTTATCATCAAGCGATAAAGCAAGCAATACGTACTAAGAGGCCAAATGGAACACACCAGGCTACAGTATGTGTTGTATGCGTAGAGTAACCCTCGGCAATACCAAAGTCGTTCCAACAACGGATCGTTTGGACTCACAATAAGTTATTCAATGATTCATAGCATATAATTCATACCAATCACAATAGAATGGTTATTGCTACTGCTGTTGCTACTTTTGTCGCTACTATTACCACATATATGTAATATATCCGGTGTTTCGAGAGGCATGTAGGTATGCTACGTATGCTGTCACAAACTACGAAGCTTGAGCTGCTGCGTACCAATGTGGTATTGGACATTTACACTACGTACGTAGGAATTAGATATGATATGTGTAGGAGGATCCTACCCGGTATCACAAAAATTGCGCCAACCATCAAACGAGCTAAAAATGCCTAAAACCATGGGATGTGTGCTGAGAGGGTAGGATTGCCTATATCTCCTTCTTCCCTTCTACACCAATGATATAAAGATAATCCCCTCTAGTCAGACCATATACAAAGCGGGTTTGCGCATTAAATTCCGGATAGTGCTGCTCATCTCTGCATAACGAACGATGCCGCATGAAAATTGATGAGTTTTTACTATTCCTCCCGCGACATATAACCAGCCGATGCCAAGTTTATTGTCACTTATATCCAATACCAATCAAACCCTGCATCCATTATAGCCTCTAGCATCAATAGATGCGGCTCTTTTGAGTATTATACGCCCCCCTTCAATAAATTGTGCAATAATACATGATTTTTGAGATTTTGTATTGAATATTTTTATCAGAGATACTTCATTATCACGGCCGCTCTTTGCATTAACAACCCCAAACTGCACAACTTTCAACGCCTATTACCTATACATAGCGGATGATGCGAGGTTGATTGCTGTGTGCATATATTACATTCCAAAATTGAGTTCTACCCCATAATGTTGTGCCGATCCGACCGACCCCGACATGGTGTCCGGAGTGTTATTCATTGAGTTCTGGGGCGATTACGACTCCAGCCACAGACAGCAGCGTTGTAAGCAACCTATAGAGGGGATTCAGTCGGTTTATTAGGGGAGCGGTGTCAATAGTATTGTGTGGAGGGTCATCATTCCGTAGCAGCACAATTTTCATCATCGTGATGGTTGTCGCTTTTACTAAAAATACAGTCACCACACAGTTAGCTTGACCCCCAGTGCGCCAGAGCTGGCGGTCAAGCTAACTGTGAAGTAAAGCTAAGCGTGTGTAGGGTATATAGAGTACCTACGTACGTGTAAACATAAGTACCTTAACTTACAGATAGTTTATACGTAGTATGATGTGTCCTGTCAATGCCAAGCAGTGTCCAATGGCACGATCAAAGGCAGACACAGATGTCAGAAAACATCATTACATTCATGATGGTTCTATTTACGTATTCAAACTAAAAGGTAATACTTCTGCTCACTTGCAGCAGCAGGTTTTTTGGTTGCTGTTGTAGCTGCAAGTTCTTCCGTGCCGTCATAGCCCTACGCCTAATGCCTCTGCTTTGTCAATGCATGATTTGCAACAAACGTCCTTGTAGGTAACACTAGATTATTTATAGTCTTTCATGAAGTATACCCTCAGACGATCATCAGAGAGCTCTTCGTACAGGGTCGAGCAGAACACAAATTGCACCTTCTTAGATGCAAACATGAGGCCCAACTGTCAGATGACCTGGTGCATTACAGCGAGGATTAGCATCCCATTTGGTCATGGTGATTGATGTTTACAGATAAAAGTGGCTCTTCTTTTTTCATCATGATTAATGTCGACCCGGACCCAGAATTCTTGGCAGAGGAGAGACTCGGTCAAGCTCACTCTTCTCTCAGGGGAGAAGCGGGGAAGCTAGAGATGCGACGTGTGTATCAGGTTTGACAGTCAAGCTAACTGTGAAGTCAAGCTAAGTGTGTGTCAAGCTAACGGTGTGGTGACTGTACTCGCACCTCCGGGGAATTTTCGAAAATCGGCCTTCGTAGTCACCTCCCACAAGGTATTTGAGAGGTGACTACGGTCTTGCATTCTTTTGAAACGCTAGTAATTTTCAATACTTTTGACAAGCAAGGCCGGCTGACTTATTCCCAATCGACAACTTTGTCGAGCAGAGTGCAGAGTGGGGATTTCGTCTGTCCATCGTCCTCCTCAAAAAAATTGAGAACCGATACGTCACACTCTGGCAATGCCTTTTCTACGTAGGAATCGGTACAACCAATTAACCCCAGATTAACCAAATTTATGAAATCCCACCCTAATGAAGACTCCCGACTACATTCAGATATAGTGCTGGAACCTTGTGATGATGATTTGATCTCTTGTGTCTCCATGCCCACAACAATTCAACACAGTACAGAATAGATAAAAAGATTTGAACAAACGAAGTGAGTAACAAATTTTCTTAAATATCCCATACTCTCCTAACACTGACAGTCTTGAAGAGTCTTAGCATATCCAAAATCCGCTAGATCCGCCCAAGGAGCCAAATTAGGAAATATCTCGACATCGTATATCAAATATACATAGCTTAATTTCTATAAATACTCACTCTCGAATTGACACTAGCTGTGAATGACGATACGTGTACAGTGATTGTGACACAGCGAGTGAAAGTTGTGTCCTAACTGAGCATAACAGATGGCCTCATCAGGTCACCTAC